>RPOG01002067.1:0-109611 GCA_008086565.1 Thalassoma bifasciatum | reverse complement strand
CGACTGCTTGCTCAGCTTTGATTTATCAATCGATGCTTCTTGCCCCTCTGAGTCCTTTGAAACAAAGAGAAGATTTCTGTTGGTCTGATTAATGTTGATTCAAGTGTGTGATGTGTGATGTGATTTAACTGCACGACCTCTGACAGCCTGCTCTCTTAACTAGTCACATTTCATTTTCTGTTCCCTCAAAGCCAGTGCTTTGATTCTGAAAAGACAAGTGTGGCTGTAACACACACACACACACACACACACACACACACACACACACACACACACACACACACACACACACACACACACCACACAGTGTTTGCTAATCAATCATTTCGGACAGGATGAGTCACCGTGCAATGACAGGCTTGCTCGGTCAATCAGTCTGACGGTAATAAAATCAAACCCTGCATATGAGGCAATTACTCCACTGATTGTGTGTGTGTATGTGTGTGTGTGTGTGTTTGTGTGTGGGCTTGTGTTAAATGCACGATCAGAAACACAGGCATAGACACACAGAATGTACAGATTCTGCACAGACTGTAAACTTTGCTTACACAATAGAACAGACAACATAAGAAAAGAAATGCTGAGCGAGTTGACTCATTTATCGTAAACAGAAAAAAAATCTATATCATCCTACCACATTGAGGCTTTATTGATATTCTTAGCTTGCATGCCAACCTTTATTAATAAATGTACTCAAAATCTGACATTTAGAGAAAACAAGACACAAAAAGACAAAGAATTAAGTGGATGACCCAAAGAAATATCTACTATCTAGTCGCTGTTAGAGCCATATGTGACTGATTGAGAGAAACCTCTTTACTCAGAGAACCCAGACTAAAATCAGTACAAACTGAGCTCTTTTAACTGAGTGAAGTAAAGAGATAATGTGCTCTGTATCTTAGGAATAACTTCAATATTGTGACCTAAAGAAATGAGGCTTTTCTGAGGCTCCCAGCTTTAATCTTATTATGTATTAATTATGTCACAGAAATGAATCATGTTTTGAATCATGTGAAAAATTACGTTTTCTGTCAAGCTCACATACCAAACCAAAGTATATTTAGTATAAGCTACTTGTATGCAGCTAAAGCCTTTGAACAATCTGCAGAAACTCAACAACTCTTACAGCTGACGTCTTTAAATGAATTGGTTTATCATGAAAACACCAGAAAAGGTTTTTAAAAAAATTGAGTGGAAAAATGATCATGCAGGATAAGATATATTTGTGGTTAAAACCATTGTTTGAAGGTCAAAATAGTCTGAGTATGAAAAACATTCCTGATAAACTCCAGATCATGATCCTTTTGCAAAAAAATCTTGTCATATTTTGCCCATATTTTCCGCTCATTGAGAACATTGCCCTTGGTCAGAAGCCGAGTTTGTTGGTGTTTATGCAGAATGTAACAGTGCAGAAAACTGATAAGTTATCATCTAGTATCAAGAGACACAAGAGGGACAGGTGAGCTTTGATTTCATAAATGTAGTAATAGTTTAAAAAAAGAGCATTTATAAACATGTCAATAAGAGCTGTTGGCCTTTGGTCATTTCCAAAAAGTCAAATGTCCATCCATCCATCCATTTTCTTAACCGTGTAGCCTGCTAGTCAGGGTTGCAGGTGACTGGAGCCTATCCCTGCTGTCATTGGGCAAGAGGCGGGGTACACCCTGGACTGGTCGCCAGTCAATCGCAGGGCTGACATAGAGACAAACAACCATTCACACACACACTCACACCTACAGGCAATTCAGAATGATCAATTAACCTAACGTGGGCATGTTTTTGGACTGTGGGAGGAAGCCGGAGTACACGGAGAGAACCCACACATGCACGGAAAGAACATGCAAACTCCACACAGAAAGACCAACCATGCCCGAACGGGGCATCGAACCGGCGACCTTCTTGCTGTGAGGCTGGAGCGCTACCCGCTGCGCCACCGTGCAGCCCCAAAGTCAAATGTGACCCTCAAAACAAAAAAAAACAAACAAACAAAACCAACGTTTTGGCAACCCATGCCCAAGACAACAGGATCTTGTCTTCATGTCTTCATGTAGATGTTTGCTGTGTGGGTTGGACCAAAACGAAACTACAGTCACAGTGAATGAATTGCACATTTAGAAGCAGAGGAACTGCTGCATGCATAGAATAATTAATAAGTAACTATAAATACCTTAATGTATCACAGCAAACAGTCACCTCTAATCCATCCCCTAAATGAGGTTGAACGTTTTTCTCTAAATGATGGGGCTGTAAATCAACACAAGAACAAACAGACTCACTGACACATCAGTGTAGAAATACAAAAACTGCCCAGGTGTCCTTGAAAGAAAGACAAAGCTGGATAATGAACGTCAGTGTTTGTCTCTGTGAGAAAGATGGATTGAATGTTGCTTTCAGGAGTGAGTCTCCTTGTCTTAGGCTGAGGCCTGTTAATGCTACTTAACAGCAGCGATGATCTCCCTCTGAAGGCTCCTGTTATCTCCTCCTGTGCTCCTCTGTGCCGCTTTGACAGGTCATCTACACCAATTAACTCCAGCGTGATACGCTGTCAACAAGTGCAGGAGCTTCAGAACTTTGGGCTTTGGCACGACTTTACAGCAGCTGGTGTGAATATCCACAGAGAAGAATGCATTAGCAAACTGTTCTGTGAGATTTGAAGGGAGAAAACAGGGAGGATTCCCATTTTTCATCTTAGTGTCAGAGGGATAAGAAATCATAATGGTTCAGAGAATCACAGCCTGCTCCTGTAGTGATAATTGTTTGTGTTTCTTGTCTCCTCTGATCATTTCTGTGCACTGATCATGGCTGTGGACAGGCCGGGCCTTTTAACAGGATCAAGCACCTGGTCTCACAGAGGCTTTTATGTAAATTGCAAATAAACACGCTGCTCCATATCACAATAGAAACGGACAGTGTCTCTTCCTGTTAGATGGCTCCAATTACCAATCACTGGCCTCGGAAACAGCGAGGTGGTAGCTCAATACTGCACATAGACAGATCACGATTTAAAAACATGACATTTTCACACCAGTGACTTAAACAGATTAAAGTTCAATTTGTTCCTACCTCTGAATCCTTGCACCTGGCTCATCTTTTAACAAAGTGTAACACAATTTCTTTGCTTAAAGTAGAGGTGAGATGCTTTCTCATATCCAAAACATAGATTCAAAGAAACAATGCTAAAATTTCAGACTAGACGTGTGCAGATTTTCAAGCAGCTTGATGTGGAAATCCCTAAATATGTCTGTAAACTGTTCAGAAAGTTTTGTAGAAATATCACAAGATCTTCACAAGACTTGGTGTAATGATGACATCATCACATCGTCACATGAGGATTTTCAAGCTGGTTTATGACATGTTGGAGGGGGGACCTCAAACACCAAGGTCTTCTCATGCCTGCTTTTCTCTGCCTTTAACAGGTCTCCAGAGGACTGTCCAATTAGAAGGAAGGGGGTTTGTAGGGGAGCCTTAAAGAGACAGGAATTGAGAAACAAATTGTTTGCATGGCAAAGAAGATGTCTCTTTTTGTTTACTTTAAATCCTTCAAAGCTACTAAAAGGGTACCAGAGGGACAGGATAAAGAATAAAAAGCTCAATAAACTCACTTTAAAAGGACTGTGCAGAGTGTATAGTAAAATGATTGGATATGTATTATTGGTTATAAGAACCACTTTCTGGTCTCTGTATTTGCTGTGGCAGCAGAGCCAGTAGTGTATAGCAGGAGCTGCTGAGAACAGCTTTAAGCTGCTGCCAGAAATGATGCAAAGACACTGTTCGAGGTCATCCTAAGGTAGAAAATCTGGCTTTAAAATGATTGAATAAAAATGTTCTATTCATAGTTCGATCCCAGAGTTAATACTTGCAGGAACCTTAGAGGCTCTTTGACAAACTTTACTTTTGCTTATAGTGTGTTTTCTACTTGTGTAAGTGTGGATAACCAAAAGCTTCTATCACTTCCAAACCTTGTCGTGGTTGATGTAGAGAGAATATAGCTGCAGTTTCAGGCATCAGATTTCTGATAAAAGTCTTGTTTCTATCATATACATCTTATAACAGATGATCTTTGCTGTTTAAAGAGGGGGTTTAGTACCTTTCTTTGGCTTTTTCTTTCTATTCCTCTGATACCTCCATAGTAGCTTTATATGATCTACAGCTAATAAAAAAAGCTCTATTTTTCTCTCAATGATGTTTTTAGAAGACTCTTATTTCAGCCTCTATCTGAAATGCTTTCTTTCAGCTGCTGTATCTTTAAGGCTCCCTGCTCCATAAACCCCCTTTCCTCTGATTAGCCATCCCTCAGGAGGTCTGTTGGGGGCGGGGCTTTGGAAAGACCTTGGTGTTTAAGGCCCACCCCTAACATGTCATGAACAGAATAGGACATCCTTATTCTTTTTTTTTTTTTTTTTTTTTTTAAGTTATTTTTTTTGGCCTTTGTGCCTTTAATGGATAGAGGAGGACAGTGGATAGCGTCGGAAAGGGGAGAGAGAGTGGGGAGTTACATGCGGGAAATGGGCCACAGGTCGGATTCGAACCCGGGCCGCCCGCTTGAGGGCAAATCTCATGGTGCGCAGCCATATCCACTCGGCCATCCGGGCCCCCGGACATCCTTATTCTAAGACTAAGATTTCTGCTGGTCTTTTGAAGATCTGGGTCTAGTTTTAGAATGGAGCATCTTTGTGACTTAACAGACTCAGGGATTTCTACAACATCTGAATATCTACTCACATTTAGAGTAAACATCCCATACTGTTACTTTATACCCATGTTTTAAATATAGGAAAGCAGGGAAACCCCCTCTTTAAGTTTCTACAGAAACATCTGTTTCAGTTTGTTTCATGACCAGATATAACCTCCCCAGGAGCTCTAAAGCAGCCATGTGGGTTATTTGGACTCAAATCTTGCAGAATGATTGAGTAATTGTTCCTATAATGTGCACATGAAGGCTATAACTAACGCTGGATGCGAATCAAGCACACACTTCCTCCTGTAAGACAGATCCCAGAGCGTTTTGACACATCATCCTGACATGCTCTGTTCAAGCTGCCTAACAAGGAAGCGGCTCTGATTAGTCTCTGTGCACTCAAAGTTACCACAGCAGACAGGGAGCCATCCTTGATCCAGCATCCCAGGGGAGGCAGTGTGTGTGTGTGTGTGTGTGTGTGTGTGTGTGTGTGTGTGTGTGTGTGTGTGTGCATGAATGAGGCCTGCTGTGTCCAGCGGTGACTTGGCTCTCTCCTCTTTCCCATCGTTTTTAATGAGGGACAGATGGCCGCTGTCTGTCAGCACCTCTTCTTCTTCATCCCTTCATCACTCTGCAGAATAACAACATAAAGCAGCGCAACAGAGGCTCCAAACTAAAGTGCACATCATGTTTAAAGAGCTCTTCTCATGGTGTCCTCCCTCCCTTGTGAAAGTGAGAGTATGTTATTCAGTTTGCACTCTGCGATGAATCAGGCGTCATGGTTTCATGCAACATGTCAAACAGTGTCAGAGTGAGCAGATGGGCGAAGAGTGTGAGCCTTCAGTTTGAGTATCAACACTTCCTCTTTTTAGGTGTGACCTTATTCAAACGAGCAGAGCTACACACACTTCCTCTGTCAGCACAGCCAGGCTGACAGAGCAGTGATGGTGTACACCGGGTTTTATTCAAGTCCAACAACAGCAACACCATTTCATGACTGAGTTCCCCCGGGTCTGATTACACGGGAGCGACAGAAAAAAAGAACGAGTTTTCTCCTGTCAGTTTATTCCACAGGCCTCCATGAAACATTCAACACATGGGTGTTGAGAGGGAAAATGAACATTTAAGTCTGTCAAACCATGAATAAAATCCTTCATGCTGTCTGGAGAAGCTATGTGAGGCATTAAACTATGCAGTAATAAGAAATACAAAACATCAGTGGGTCTCTTAAAATACCAATTTTGCATTTTGATGAATAAAAACAGGTTACTTTTATTTTTTATTTAATCATTAATCACTATTGTTGTTATGTACATTATGTACATCCCCAATTCCAAAGAGGTTGGGACATTGTGTAAAATGTTAATAAAAATACAGAATCCAATATTTCAGTTGACTATAGGTTGAAGAGGATTTACAAATCATTGAATTCTGTTTTTATTATCATTTTATACTATGTCCCAACCTCATTGGAATTGGGGTTGTAGATTTTTTTTTTTGCTGTAACAAAATGAACAACATGACATACATCTCAAGTATTTTTTTTTTTTTAATTGGCAGGTGTATGCCTTTTTTTCCCTCTACAAGTCGAATCTGATTCATTGTCCATGTTTAGGAGGAAGAAAGTTATAAAAACAACAGAATGATTAGATTCTACTGAGAACAATTTAATATGATCACAAACAGATGACTGGATAAAACCACTAAAAGTGGTGGGAACAGATTTGTGACTCATAAGAGAACAGATATCAAAGATAAATGTAGATTTGCTGACTATGGGCAGGGATAACAAATCTGTTCCCACAGATTATAAATATTAAACAAAAGATTACATGGATGTAGTCTCTGTGACGTCACGCATTTTGTTTCTGATTTGTATAATGAGGTCAGTCGTCCATAGGGGCATATTAGAAATGTTCAACTCAACTGAGCTTTTTTTAAAGTTAGGTTGAGGTAAAGAGGTGGGTCTGTGGCCTCTTTGCAGACTAAAGGGTGCTCACCTGTCAGTCAGGTCAGTTATGTCCTTATATGGACAGAATTTTTAAGTTTATTAAGTTTAAAAGTAATGTCATAAAAATGTGTTCTGCTAATGGATAAATGACTTAATCAGACTGAAAACGTTTTTGAACCAGGCTGTAAAAATGTTTAATTTTCTATAAAGATAATAGCTTTTGTTTGTTTCTTGTGTTATGTGAATTTAATTTGATTTAATTTGATTTATTTGTTTATTTCAAAACATGGTAAACTTAAACAATACAATACAATAAGTGATAATCAAAATTTTAACAAAGGAAAATATCCTAAATCTGCATTTTCTTCTGTCTCTCAGTTGACATTTGTTGATTTACTGTTTGTATCTAGCTTGGTTTTGTTTTGTTTTTTAATATTTTAGTGGTTTCCAGACTTTCTGCAGTCAGCCTTAGGTGAACTGCAGCTTTTTTTGGGGGGGTTACCACTTGATCTTGATATGTGTTTATTAAACAATGTCGCCAATTTCCTCATGGATCCTCTTTTTCTGAACCTGAAACTCTCAGAGCTTCTTAGGAGACAAAATGCTGTTGTGCCAGAAAAATAGTTTCAATAGATTCTGACTTGCAAGTGACATCGGAACTGTTTGTATTTCTTGTTACACTCTAAGAAATTTCTGTGAATTTAAAATATAATTTGTACAGTAAGATCCTGTTGTGTTTTAACTGTTTAAAACATTATTTAACAGTTTCTTGTATTTTTTGCATTGCATTTTGGGAACAAGGAGGAGAGTGAGAGAGCACATGCTTGGAAGGAGAATGGAGCCTTATTGTCATACAACTCCATCCTAACAGGTGACTGCCTCCTTACTTTGTTAGAAAAAAAACTTTTGTTAAAAAAAAAAACGATATTACTTTCTGAATTTTAAGTCATTTGACAGATTGGCCTTAGCCATAGTTTGACATGACTACTTTCTGCTGGATTTATAAAAACAGAAGCAAGCTGTGAATTTCAGCAACAACAATATACTGTTTATTTTACAGTAACTCCCTGGCAACCTGACTGCCAGTTGTTTACCATTTTTAACATGAGGAATTTCTAAGAGTGTAGAGCTTAGGACTGGAATCAGTACTGCAAAGTATTCTATGGTTAAAATCACCCTTTTTTACTCACTGCAGGAGCCTGTCCACCATCTACCTTCATGGTTAGCTGCTAAACCAGATCTTGCTGCACATGCAAAGGCTTCAACACACTAATGAGTACACGGACCTGAGGGTATGTCCATCGCTGCCTATGGTTTTCATTTGCCTTTGTTCTTGACCTCATAAACATTTCTGGAGGACTCCTGGGAGAATGTCGTCTTTGATCATGTGCAAATCCAACCACTGACACTGTGACTTTACCATCTTTAGCTGAGATGTGACTGGACAAAGTCGTTGATATTCAGGTCGGCAGATTGTGTCCTAGCAAAGGTTTCTCCGTGTGATTTCTTCACAAGGTGAGATTTATCTTTCTGCCTTTGTACGTAAACACTTTTCTACATGAGAGGACGTGGGGAAATGAGGTCCACTTGTCTTGATTTCGCAGGAGGAGACAGTGATTGCTTTGGTGATTGCAGATGTTGTTGTAATGCTAACTGATGAGCCACTAAAGCCAACATTGGTCACGTGGCAACGTATAAGGTCGCACTCAGAGTCTCAGTATGCAGGATGAGATGCTAAACCTCAGCAAACCGGTTCATATCTATAAAACCAGGTCATGGATTGGATCGAGTTTCTGTATTTGTTGTTCAGACAGAAGGTTCTCTCAACTAATGAGAGGCTAAACTGAGCAGGATCTCCTGTTATACAGTTACTATATGACAAGAATCTTAAACAACCTCACTTCAAAAAGCTGAAATAACCCTTTAAAAAGAAAATAAAGTCAATGGATAACAAAATAAAGAACTTCATAGAGCTTTCAATCACTAAGCTTGATGTGTTAACAAGAAAGGGAAGTCTAAACCAGAGTGTAGAGAAGACAAAGTAGCTGTATAAACCACACACTTCTTCATAACTTTTCTATTTGAAGTTAAATATTCCTATAACAGAAAAATAAATAATGCTTGTGAAAAAAACCTGCTTATCAGTAGCGATGTAGTTTAACCTTAGTCTCCTAAACTGTTGTGCACAGGTGTCAGCTTTGCAGACAGTCCACAGAGTCAAACCTTTTTTTGTAGTTTGTCTATGAGAAGGGATTTACACTTCAACATTGTCTATCTAAGAGTGCAACACAGGCAGACAGAGCATGTTTTCAGTTTTGATCTGAGAGAAGGAGTGACCTGGGTCTTTCAGGTCATGATGCATGTGGCGTTCATGCCATGTACACACATCAGAATATTGCCAGTGGCCCAGTGCAACACTCAATTATGACTGTCAATGGTCTGTAAAATAAAGGATGTGCAAAACCTATATATTTTATGGAATTTTGTAAAATCCCCCCCCAGACACAATTTTGCCACCAAAAAGGGGGGAATAAAAGAATCAACTGTCACCCAAGTCTACACATTGCAGATAAATCAACGCAGGTACACTCCTTTGCATGAAGTTCTCTATATCAACAAGTGGTGATGGTGAATGATATAACCTAATTTGGGCAGATAAAGACAGGAAAAACCTGCAGCCCTCATGACATGTGCACAGGCAACAACCTATAGAGAAAAAAAAAGGAGGCCAATGCAGAACAACAAAAAACACAGTCCCTATGATGTCCACTAGGGGCAGACATGAAAAGTCAAAGAATTCTCAGTAGATCCCAACTCAACATACCCATTTATGCAGTTGTGCCCAAAAGTTTACCCCCCCCCCCATCAGTTAGCATTAACATGCTAAGAGCTAACTAGTCATTCAAATATAAACAATGGGACCATGGTTACAGGTGGGACACATACAGGAACGAAAAAAGGTATGAAATCTGCTGCAAACACGACCAGTTTGGTGCTCATGACCAACAAATAAGGCATAAAACCTGATAGCAAGCACCAGATTTAAATGTGATTAACAAGAAGAAAAGAAAAGGAGAAAAAAAAAAGGACAACAGACAGAGCTGCTGCATCAATCTGACACTGGAGCAGCGCTGAGGAACCAGTGAAACGCCACATTACAGCGTCATATTCTGGAGTCAGCCTCATGGCTGATCACCACAACTTGTTTTGAACATTTTTAGAAAAGGGGAAATGGACCTCCCCCCCCCCATACTCCCTTAGAGAGTGACAGGAGCCCTAAGATCCAGCGAGGCTCTGGTCTCGTCTGAGCCAGCTGCCAGCAGAGCCAGCTGAAACCATCGAGGCTGTAATGTCCTCAGATGGACCTGCTCCACTGGCAACTCTGGTGGCTACACTGAGCAGACCAGTAAAGATCAGGCTCAGGCCAAGACCAGAGATCCCTGAGTCCAGGGGCTCTCTCATCGACCCTCTGAAGAGAGCGTGGGAGTGACTTCTAGTGTCAGAGACGCCCCTTTTATACACTTTGGTTTGGAACCTTTGTTGATGTCACAGGGCTCATTTGTTTGTTTGTCGTCACGACGCACATGAACACATCAAGGCACTTGGATCTTTGAATCATACCNGGGCTCAGACGGTTTGCATGTTGGCTGCAATGATTCAACATTTTCCTGCTCACATGCATCACATGTGGACAGTGTTGTGTCGTTTCCTGTGTGTGTGAAAGACTCTTAATGATGAATGCAAAGCAGCCTGAACCAAAAACAACACAATGGACGGTTTTATCTCAAGAGCCAAAGTTTCCAAACAGACTGTGGGTGGAAAATGTTTAATCTGCCTGTCACTGATACACACACTTCTTCAGATCACCATGAAGCTCAATGAATGACAGAGAGGAAACCCTGACTGCTGCAGGCTGGCACTAACACGCTCATGCTGCAGCCGATAAAATTCAGCAAATAAATTTCAGGAGACGGTTTATGTTCCCGTGAAAAATTAGCCAATTAAACCTTATTCTCTCCTCCATTACAGTCATCTTGAATGCATCATTTCTGCTTTATAGCACTGTAAACTCCGTGAGACAGTGTTTTGCTCTTCTCTCATTCAGATTATTTGTCCTTTTGTAACTGTGGTGAGGAAGAATGATTTTCCTCTGCATGTTTTTCTTTCCTATTTAGCTGCTTCTCTCATCATTTCCCCTCTCAAAGTGAAGTTTACTCCATCCAAAGTTTATTTTCAACTCTCCAAGTTCTTCTGTGGAAAGAAAGTTTTCATCACTCTGTCATGTCCCCATGTTACCGCTGTATATTACACATTTTTCTCAGCACACGGTGATATAGTACTCTGTGGAGCTGCTCCATTCAGAATGACAGGGACATTAACTTCATAAATACTCTGCCAGAATAATTCAGCTGTAAATCAAAAAGTCATTATTCTACAGTCCTGCCATCCTCTCCAAAAGCAAAAAAAAAAGCCTTTACACTGAAAATAGTCTCCAGTTCTTTTTCTGCTCTTTTAGGAGCCACAGAGAGGTTAAATCACAGCTTGTTTTGGCCGCAGAGACACCGGAGCAGGCTCAGTCATGAACACGAGCTTGTACCTGCTCCGCTCTGAGATGGTGCCTGTCTGGTCATGCTCGCTGATGTTTCCCCCTTGGAGGCCTCAGTCTGAATTTTAACACAGAGAGAGGGAGGGGGGGGTGTGCGCAGAGATTAGGCTGCCTTGTCACGCTTTAATGAGCTGTCACGCCGTCAGACTCAGACAGATAATTAACCTTGATCATGTGTCATGTCATAATATTATTGGCAGGTCCCACTGTGCGTGTGGACTTTGGAGGGGTTGGTGTGCTCAGGCTGCTCACTAACTGACATCTGTGTGTGTTATTATCCTGGAAAATTGGGGGAAATACTTGAAAAGGAATGAGGTGGTGCTTCCTCTGTGATTTTTATATTCCTTACCAACATAAAATAACTTATACATCCACACATCTGTGGTCAGGAGTAGAAAGCACATCCTGTGAAATATGGCTGTAAAGGACTGAAATGGGTAAAGCTGATGTCTAAAAACTGTAATAATATGTTGCATAGAAACACCACATCTTTTATGTATGTACTCTTAGAGTTTTTGTAGGCCCTGTTCCCAAAAGGTGGAAGGTAGATAAACAGGTGGGGGGGGGGGGGGGGGGGGGGGGGGGGGGGGGGGGGGGGGGGGGGGGGCTGTCTGGGGAGGCACAACATGACTTCAAAAACCACACTCCTATGTTCACAAACGATGGCAGACAAAGCAACTGAGAGTAACACAACACTGACAGCTTTTCAATGCAAAGGTTTGTGAGTGCAGTCTTCTTTGAAAAATTATCCATCAAGTTGAATCTCTTGTGTTTTTAGTAACGTGAGACAAGTGTCTTTTCCCAAGTATTTCCTGCTGCATCCCCACTCTCACACAAAGTACTTGATCTACTAAAGGTTTGCGGGTTAATACATTAGTACATTAAACATAAAGCTGTTTTCGTACTGTCAGTTATAAAAAAAAGTAGAGCCATACCATCTATCCAGCAATGGCATTTTTGTGCTGCTGTATAAGCCAAGGGTTGATTTGGAGCCAGTCACATAAAGGAGCCACGCCATATCTCCTGTGGAAAAACTCATAACAAGACTGTATTTTTTTGCGGCTGCACCATTCCAGCACACCAGCACAGTCAGTGCCAGCGTCTCCCAGAGCACTTGTCTGGTTTGCTGTCCCAAGTATTGAATACAAAGTCACACATGATGGGCAAGTATGTCCAGCTCCCAGATTTTTACACCTGCACATATTCATATGTTTCCCTGAATCTGTCTGTACACTGATTAAAATGCTTCGCCAGGCCATACTCAGATGAGCCCTTCGTCATTGCTTCCAGTCATCCTGATTCTCCATCTTTAATTTCTCCATCTGTGCTTTGTGCTCATGCATATGTCTTGAATACGCCCATGAATGTTAAAGTTTGTCGGCCTAGTGTGCTGGTTCCCACAGCACCAATTTGCCAGCTGGCAGTTCTTGATGTCTTTGACAATGTCCTTCTTGTCTCATGCTCCACGCTGTTATCTTCTCACTCACCCTTCTTGTTACTTCACACAGAATATTGTTGGTAACATATATACATATTTATATGTACACTCTTGCTTGCTTATGTTGAGCATGACTTCTGCAGGTTTCAGTGTCCAGCATACGCGACCGTACAGGAGAACAGACTCTTCCAGTGAAGAAGCTGAGTTTGAATTGTACGGGGAGATTGGAGTACCATACATGGCCATGCTGTTCAGGGCTCTCATAGCAACAGCCTTTCTCAATTTTAGATCTTGCTCAGTTGAGTTGACCCATAAGCCCAGGTACTTGAAGTCCTAGCTTGAAAATAACTTGAGATCTTGACAAGACTTGCTGAAATGATGAGGTCATCACATAACAATCTCTCAACTGGTTCACAGTATGTTAGAGGGGTGGGCCTCAAACACCAAGGTCTGCTCATAGCTCTGCACCTGAGAGACCACAACAGGGCTGGCCAGTCAGAGAGAAGGAGGTTTGTGACGCAACCTAAAAGGGCAGCAGGTAAAACAAAGTGTTTCTAACAGAGTTTGGAATAATGGTTTTCTCAAACAGTGGTCTGAGAAAAACTGTTTTTTTTTGTTTCTTTTTGCCATAAATCATGTAAAGCTACTAAAAGGAAACCAGAGAGACAGTAAAAAGCCTAAAGAAGCACAATGCCCTCTCCTTAAACAGACATCCGTCAAAGATCCACTCTGAAAAGAAAGTGAGACGCTAAAGTTAGCCTTGATTATGTTATTGTTGATAAGGTAACAGTAACATAAGCAACAAAAGTCACTGCACAAAACTTCAACACTGTGGCATCTGATCCCACACATAAAGATCAAACCACTTTGTACAACTACAGCAGTTCAAAGCACAAAAATGTAAAATAAAAACCTGTTTAGAGTTTTATTTTCTTTTTAGCATGTTTTAGGTTTTGACCAGGTTTTTTTTCTGTTGTAAAGTTTTTATTCATCAACCCTGAATGAATTTACTTCTAACCCCTCTGTGGATTTACACATCATTATTCAAGAGCATGAATTATTCATGATTAAAACACATCAATTTTCTTTTCAGCACAAAGTGTATCAAGTTTTACTTGTCTCATGTCTTCTGTTTGTGGAGATGGAGGAGTGGAAAAAGAGGGAAGCAGGAGAGGTGATTGAGACGGCGGTCAGAGATTAGGCCAGCGGATGTTGATTCCTGAGGGAGCGTGGTCCTCTGGGAAGTCTCAGTCTTTTTATAGTCTCTGTGGTCAGGCGCTCATACAAACCACCCGACACCCCCATTTCTTTTCTCATTTCAGTTCTTCCTCCTACATCTCTGTCTTCCTCTGTGAGCAGAACAACCTCATGGAAATGTTTGGACTCAAAGCTCTCTCTCTAAAACTTCTCTTTACAGTGGCTCAAAGGGCTTTTCAATAAACACTACACCTGCACTGACTCTCCCTCAGTTGAGTTTATTTTGCTGTTATCAGATATGAATGGCACCCATGACGCAACACGGCAGACAAATGTGGTGGAGAAAATATCAGGAGAAAGTTTGTGAGCGAGGAATGTGCAGTCAGCGGTTATGTAAAGAAATTCACAAATGGAATGTGAGAAAAAGCAACGAGCAAACACGGCAGAACCCGTGTGAACTCTGTGTGTGTGTGTGTGTGTGTGTGTGTACTGTACAAACACACACTCATGCACAGTGAAGTAAGAGCTACCAGAACGGTGAGAGGCTGCGTGTTTTCTGTGGGTGGGAAGAGATGAGCTGATAGTCCACCTTAACAAGCTGTGAGCTGAGCTGAAGCTTCGAACATATCACAAACAAACATCGATAAATAGACGTTTTCCTCTTATCTGTCCAAACCACTGAGTGCATAAAAAATAAACAACATATCTCTCCCTCCTCCTGTTGTACAACCACAGCTCCATAAAAACTCAGCTGCTGTGCGAAATGTTGATAAAAAACAGAATTTGACGGATATCAAATCCTTTTAAATTTATATCTGATTGAAAGTTGTGCAGATACAACAAAATCAGTGTTGGAACCAAAGAATTTGGTGGTGGAAAATATGTCTGATTTGAATTTGGTGACTGCAAGACATTTCAGTTCAGATATGAATAAGAAGAAAAAGGCACCAAATGGGAAAAGAAATGACACTTTGAATGAACATGCCACGACTAATGGAGTTAATTTAGCCAATAAAAAGTTCAAGAGCACAGCCTTTAAAAGCCAAAATCAAAGATCCTTAGGGTTATGGAACAAAATGTCAAGTGGTAGACCCATAAACAATTCACCAGCGCTGAGATTGATTGGCTGTTTGCCAAGACACAAGATGATCCTTGACTCAAATTAAGGCCATAACTGGAGCCAACTGCAGCCCAATAACCAGAAAAGACAAAAAAGAAGAAAAACCTCTTTAGGCCTTGTCTCCCTCCACTAAATACCCTGTTTGGACTTTGACAGAGAGCATCATGGAACACTGAAAGGTGGAGAAATAAATTAACCTTGATGGTCCTGATGGCGTCCAACGTTACTGTCATGACAAGGAGATCCTACTGAGATGTTTTCTGGGCAGCATGATCTGCTCTTTCCTTCAATAGAGCAATGGAGCTTCAGGATGTGAAAAGGGTCAAATGGCAGCTGACTATGTGGAGATGTTACAGAGGGCGTCCTTCATGACTGAGGGCCCTGCTCTGTGTGTTAATGACTGGGTTCTTTAACAGAACAACGCTGCAGTTCACAATGTACACCTGACAAAAGGACTTCTTCTTCTTCTTCCAGGGCAATAATCTCACTTTTTTGGAGCATCCTGCATGTCCCCCTGATCTAAATCACATTGAGAACATTATGGGATGGATGGAGAGGGAAGTTTACAAAAACGGACGTCAGTTTCAGACAGTGGATGCCAAACATGAAGCATCTTCATCACTTGGGGCGACGTCCCATTAACCTTCTGGACACACTTACATCAAGCATGAGCAAACTAATTTTTGAAGACGTAAACAAGAACAGTGGACCTCATTATCACTGAGTCCTTTTTCAAAATTTTATTTCTATTTTAGGGCTTTTCAGATTTTACTGAGCTGTGATCTCAAACTTTTGATCAGTAGATGAACAGACCATTTCACCTTAATACAAACATAGACATAGCAGGTGTATGATCCTCAGTTGTGTGACAGGGAGGCTCAGGGGACACAGAAGTGGACTGACAGACCGATGCTCAGGAGCAGGAACAGGATGCTTGAGGTGGATGCCTGGGTCGACCACTTGTAAGCAGCATTAGTCAGACTATCGAGTTTCTGGTGTTTCAACCACGACCAAGAGAAGCTCTTTGAGTCAGAATCAGTATCTCTGATGGTGTAAGAAAACTGGCTGATGCTGAGTCCAGCACAGTTCTCAGCAGGTCAGTTTGTGTTCTGTCTCACTGGCAGCCAAAGGTCACCGTCCATTATGTCATTATATAATTGGTGAGTGTTGTTAAAAATGGGCCTGGCAGCAGGATCTGAGAAATAATTCAACAGGTGTGAGTGCTGTTCTTTGCTTGATCTGTGAGTGTGTGTGTGTGTGAGAGAGAGTCTAACTCTCATGGACTGTAGATGTTTGTCATTTCTAAACTTGATGAATTCTCTTGACAAAGATACAGTCCTAACTACCAATGCAACACCCACAACCAGAATCACCAAATAAGCACCAGTCCTTTCACATGCCCATTTGGCTCATGTGTATCTTAAAGGTAAGTATGTGTTTGTTGTCTGCAGAAGTTGATAGCTTCAGTGGAGTAAGATGAGATTGTTAACTATCATACATATACACTTCATAAGAAAATAGAAGTTTTGTTGGTGTGTGGTCTGATATACAGGATAGAACAAGAAGAGGGAACTGATGAACGTTGGAAAGAGGAAGGTTTAGCTGACTTCAACAATAATAGAATGACCTCATTTTGATCTAACGTGCTTAAACTACAGTTACATTCCTAACAGTAACATAACAGTTGAAACAGGTCAACTAGAGCTTTGTGGGCAGGTTGGAGCATTGGACAGACCTTGGTGTTTGAGGCCCACCCTTCCAATACGTCAGGAACCAGTTAGGTAGATCCATACAAGATTACCTCATCAGGTCAGCAAGTCTCATGAAGGTATGGTGCTATTTTTAGAACAGACTGCTTTTCAGTTTACAGACATATTCCGAGATTTAGACAACCAAATTTGAAGAGGTTTAGAAGTGTGCAGACCAAAATCATTCTGACTGTAACTCTGACTGAATGAGGCAGCATATTCATGTGTGTACAGAGCACATTAGTGTTTTACTATGTGGAGGAAACTTCTTTGGCCTTATACAAAAAGAAAAAAGAAATAGAGCAAAAATATATAAAACTCTGCATCAATCTTAAGCAGTAAATTGTTTTGCTTATCAAACCTGTCACATTTTACAGCTATTTTGCACTACTACTATAAATATGGAAGTTTTCACCACAATACATTAACCCTGTGGTGCATAGTGCTCACTCGTAAATTCAATGATTCATGTGGTGGAAATTCATATTAACCTGTGTCAGGATATTTTTATTCCTCTTAGGGCCTGAAAAAAAGTTTTCAATATTTTTTTCCAATGTGTGTGTGTGTGTGTGTGTGTGTGTGTGTGTGTGTGTGTGTGTGTGTGTATGTATATATGTATGTATATATAAAAGTTTTTTTCAATATCTGTATGTAAACTCCCACCTTTTCGAATATTTGATTTTTAATAAGTTACTGTTTTATCCACTTTCTCTCAATTTTACAAAGCGTTTCCATTTCTTTTCTTTTCTTCAGAAACAACAACCAAAAAAAAAAAAAAAGTCATATTTGCATTAAATTCACACTGTTTTATGTTGAATGCTCAGTTACAAATATAGATTAAAAAAAAATTGAAACTTTTTTTCATGTCTTAAGACAGCTAAAAACACTCAAGGGAAAAAATTCTGGCACTGACTTTCATAATTCATGTATCAGAGGGTTAATGACAATTGTGTGTGAAATTTCAGGACAGCTTGTTCCTGATTTTGTCCAAGGTTACCTGTTCACTAAAGATTCAAGAATCTGAACACACATGGATAAATGCCTGTGAAGGAATTCACTCTGATTGGTTACTGAAGTGTAAAAGCAATGCACTCAGACTCTAGGTTTACACAGGTACACTGATAAATGACTAAGCTGCCTCTTTGTGTTGGTGCACAAACGTCCTTCTGCCACATGAAGGTCAAAATCTGAAGAAAAAAAATAATTGAGGACAGAAGATTGTCAGTAGTATTGATGCTCTTGAGGAACTGATTCGAACACAATCACTCACACGTGTCCTCACATGCAGAGAAAAGCTCTCGTGGGAGAACAATGTAACCCCTGTATCAGTATTGATCTTCACTGGAGCAGTCTGCAATGACTGACTGACAGTAAAAGAGAGAGAGAGAGAGAGCATCCCTCTACATGGTGCCTCCTCCCTTCAGTCAGTAATTTACTGACACTCTGGAGTCCAGCATCTGTTTCTCTAATGGGTCAAGTGCAGTTTCAGCCNGTTATGCTAATGCTTTTCTTATGACTAAAATCTGTCCTGCAGCACAAAGGCAATCAAAATGAGAAGCTCACATTCAAATTTATGGTGTTCAGATACTTTCAATGCACGCCTAGAAACATCCAATGGGAACGGGTGAAAAACACAAAACAGAGCAGAGGTGTTTTGTTATTTCAGTAATGGTTATTGTTATGAGATCATCATAATGGATGTTATTGCAAACAATTGCAAAAGAACATTTTCAGCCAAAGGCACAGATTCAGTGGGTGCTCAGAGGCCTGAACACCCACAAAGAGGGCCGAGTGCCCATGTGTGCCAGCAGACAGGAAGCACTGATGCACTAATGAACTCCCCTCCAGCATCAGTATCCATGTCTGACTGACCTCCAGAAGGCGGGGGGCAGCTACTAATGTTGTAGCGTCATGAAAATCACCACTCTTTGATACCCTCATTGAGAAAAGTGAAGCCAAAATAATGCCTCAATGAGCCACTCTCACTCATTCACTGCATCCAAGAATGGACCTCTAAACACTCTACCTCAGTGATTGTTCTCTATGGGGCGCAGAGTGTATGTAACACACTACAGATAACATCAACATTTCTCCACATAAGCCTCAAAACATCACTTTTTATTCAGATTTAGAGAAATATTTGTGAAATATACTTGTCAAATATTATGTTTAAATGTTGAATTTTTTTTCAAATGTTAAATGTTATGTATACATGTTATAAATATGTTCTGATTCTGAATATTTAGCTAAAACTAAGTATGTACCTAAAATTTCTAAGTTTATTGAAGATTTCTAAATATTTAGCTTTGATATCTAAATATTTCATGATGATTTTAAATAATTCACAATGATTTCTAAATCTTTAGTCAAAATTTCTAAATCTTGAGCAAAAATTTCTACATATTTAACTTTGATATCTAAATATTTCATGATGATGTCTAAATTATTCACAAGATTTCTAAATATTTTGTCAAAATGTCTAAATATGGAGCGAAGATTTCTAAATATTTGCTAAGATTTCTGAATATTTTATGATGATGTCTAAATTATTTGCAATTTTTTTCTAGATATTTTGTCAAAATTTTTAAATATTGAGCTAAGATTTCTAAATATTTCACCTTTATACCTAAATACAACAATTTCTAATAATTAACAATGATTCCCAAATCTTCAGTCAAAATTTCTAAATCTTGAGCAAGGATTTTTACATATTTAACTTTAATATCTATATATTTCACAATGATTTCTAAATAATTCATAATGATTTCTAAATCTTTAGTTATAATTTCTAAAGCTTGAGCAAAGTTTTCTAAATATTCAACTCTGATATCTAAATATTTCATCATGATTCTTAAATAATTTGCCAAGAATTCTAAATATGAAGTCATCATTTCTAAAAATGAAGTCAAGATTTCTTAATATTGAGAAACGATTTCCAAATATTTACTAAGATTTCTAGACATGAAGTCAAGATACGATTTCTAAATATTTAGCTCATATGCAAATTCACTCTCCCAAATACAAAGTAATGTATGTAAGACAGTGTTGGGTATTTTTACAGTGAAATCCTTAAAATCAGGTCAAAATGAACTTCTATGAATCAACCTTCCCTCTTTATTGTGATGTGAAACTTTTAACCGCTTGCGTTTCCCTTTTTCAATTTCTTGTTTTGGTTTGTGAATGTAACACTGCAGACTTTAGGTTAATCTTACAAACCCTCAAAAATCTGATATGAAGGTTTTGGGTCTTAATGAGGAAAATGAAGACAGAGACATGAGTAATCGTACTTAGTGTGTAAAACTCCAGCCATGAGTCACAGCGATGCTGCCAAAAACAGACACATTTACAGTCAAAGACTCTAAATGAGAAGTACCTGTAACTGTTCAATGAAAACATGAGGAGATTTACGGGTAAAATCTTTTTTTATACACACACACACAGGACAGAATGAAAGACAGTTTTGTCCACATGAGGAGCCAGAAACATCACAAACACAGATCTCCTCACAGAAGCTTTGATGTGATGATAGAGATCTGCTGCTTTTCATGTTCAGGATGATTTAGCTAATCTGATTCATCATAGTTTCTTTACAAGTCTGAGGACTTTTTCAAATGTGGGAGACAAGAAAAGGTACACAGAACCTTTTAATGCTCCAGGGAGATCTGCATGACTTCTGATAAAAGTCCACAAGTGATGTTGCTTTTATGAGAGCAAGTTTGAAGAATAAAATGAAATCTGTAATAAGGAGAAAATATTTCAAAAAGCCAGACCTGCTCCTTATCTTGACTAAATTAGCTGCTTTCCTCACAACTTGGTCAAATCTTTTGACTTTGAGTTGTACTGATGGTTCTGTTAGTGCAAAAATTTGTCTTGAACAAAGTCAATAAGCCCTTTGTTTACGTGCTTATACCTTATCGAAAAGTACTCTTTGCGTTCTCAGGATCTCTTTATGCTCACTGACCCAAATGCTCAGACTGACATTGGGTAAAAGGGCTCTTGGGTACTTTGCGCCTTCAGCCTACAATTAGTTGCAGAATGACTTAAATCTATAGGAGCTGGCGTCTTCAATGTTTGTAACTTTAAAATGAAAGATGTAGAAACAGATTAATGTTTCAGCCCAGGTTTTTGGACAATTGATTCCCAGGTAAAACTCATGGATGCTTCATAATGTTGTATTTTGTAAACTTTGCCTTGTCTCGCTTTATATTTTTGTGTCTGTAACTTAGTGTTTTTGCTGCTGCCTGTCTTGGGCAGGTCTCTCTTGGAAAAGTGTTTTTTAATCTCAATGACCAAACTGGTTGAATAATGGTTGTAAATGAATAAAATAAAAGGTTTTGCTCTCCAAAACAATCACACCCCTTGGTAAAAGTCATGTCTTTTTGCTCATTGGAACGTGCTACAGTGAGTTTTAAAGTCAGTTAAAGTTAGTTTTATCCTTTAAAAAAAAAACACTACCAATTTCATCCACAGGTGTCTCTTTAATCAGCACCAAACACCTTACTTTTATTTATTTTTTACCACCAGCTATAATTACAACTGTTTGAACACAATTGACACATGGTTTTCAGAATGTGACTTTTGTGTAGTATCAGTTTTGGTGCCTCTTGAAGAAAGTTCACCACCGATCTTTCACTGATCTTTCCTTGGACATGTGTTGGAGATGTTTCCTGATGAAAAAGCTCATCTTGTTTTATTCTTACCATGAAATATATCACTAATTTCAAACATTCAAAAATTGAAAAAGCCTTTTTTACAATATAAAGGAACCCAAGATGAGCTGCACGGTGGCACAGTGGTTAGGACGTCTGCCTGAAAGCGAAAAGGTCACCAGTTTGAATCTCAGTTTGGGACGTGGTTGGCCTTTCTAGCCTGTCTTCAGGTCTTCCTGCTTCTTCCTACAGTTCAAAAACATGTTCATCAGGTTAACTGGGGGCTATAGAAAATGAATGAACCCTCAAGTGTTTGCTGCTTAATGCCTGATTTTCTTTTTTCTAAGCCATAAAGAAGCATCACTGAGGATTTATGGGCATAAACAAAAAAAATGTTACTGACTGATTGACGAAAGTTACACCACCTGATCTACATTTTGTGTCTGCGTACTTTAAGTCACCTAAAGTTACTGGTCTTCTTTGGCCAGGTGAACACAGTTTCAGAAGTTAAAGGAGCACATCATGACATATTCCTGTATAGAATTGAGCTTCCATCATGGTTTGTCCTCCATGGTTTCTGCTGATCCTGATTTAGTCATGATTTCTCTTGTTTTTGCATCAGCGAGGCCCCTGAGAGCTCGACAGCACCATGAAGGATCACCATTAGCGAACACACAACCACTCTGCACATGTAACACACTTGTCCACCCACATGTTTACAGCTCTAATAAAACAAGTCATTGACCCTGTGTACACAAACAAATGTGACAAATAGAGATGTGTGCACAACAGACGTCAACCCTGTCCTTCTCTTCTAGTTCAGTACAGCTGTCTACATCACTTCCTGAGTGGTCTTCAGAGAAACCAGCTCACACTCTGGTCCCAGTGTCCGTCCATCTCCAGATTGAACTAGAGTCTAATTTGGGGGAGAAAAGGGCTGAGGTGTTCAAAGTTAGTAGGAGGTCTGATCACCTCTATGAGAGCTGTGCTGTGAAGCCTCCGAGCCCCTGAGAATTACTGCTGCCCACGTAACAGTCCTTAAATAAAACATTGGCCTGATTACACCGCTCTCCTCTCTCACTTTCAGACACATGCAGCAGAAGGCAGCGTGCCTACATGGCCTAGATGGAGAGCCCAGATTGGTACAGTACAGTGTGGTGCAGTACGACACGACACGAGACGGGGCGGTGACTACTTTAAATCTCAAATAAGAGTGAGCCGGCAGTTTACAGAAGAGTAAGCCACAAGTTTTACAGAAACAACCCACACGGCAAACATCTGCTACTGTGCTGAGTCAAAGGAAGTAGCTTCAAAAGTTCTGCTGTAACATAAAGTGTTTAAAGATTGAAAAGGAAAGGATGTATTTAAATCAGACAACCTGGATCACCAGGTGTCTTTCTATCAAATTCACTGATGTTCCCTGATTTTACACTCAAAGTTGAGCCCACTCAGCACAATGAGCTCTTTTGAGTCCTTCATTCTGCTTCATAAAGACTGAGAAAACGTCCTCTGATTGTGTCAGGAGGGTTATCTCAGCTGAGGCAGAGAGGTGTGTCGAGCACAGAGCAAATGTCAGGAAGGTTTCCCTCCTCCGACAGTTTTATCCAGGCCACACTGGGAACTTCTTGAGTGCTGTAGTTTTTGCCCCACAGCTCTCATAATGCCACCAAAACTAGAGTTTTATTTTTCACAGGTAGTCGTTTGAGTTTATTTTGGTCTCAGACCTTAACGTAGAAAAATGCTGTGTGCGCAAAAAGGCAATCTGTGCCACCCCCAACACAGTTCAGTCTTTCCATGTGGATTTGCAAGAGGCGCACTGATGTGAAACTTTGTACTGAGAGAGTGTTTGTGGTAAATTTTAAAAACAAGGTCATTGGAAAACACTCATGTTTTATCTTACCTAAGAGTATTACAGTAAGTTGTCTGAACTATTCACAAGTACATGAAACAGAATTTATCTAGCAATAGCCCGACCAATCAAAAAAAAAAGTCAGAAAATTCCAACTTTTTGGAACTGAGATGTTAATCAACCCTTTTAACAAAATCCACAAAAAATACTGCTATATCAGTTCAGTCATAATATATTTCTTGTATCACATTTGACACACTGGGCAGTTTTGCGTACTATTTTATTAAAGTTTTTTTTTTTTTAGTAAATGTACATTTATTTCATGCAGAAACACTTATTTAAAACAAAAAGTAACTATTTTGATGTTATTCTAAAGGAGATTCTTGAAAATCAAGCGATTATTTCCCTGAAAATATGTGAGTGGAAGATTTCATGAGAGCAGACAGTTTTGAAAAAGGCCACAATACAACTTGAGCCGACTGTTGTGATAAGATAATCCTCAAGGTGGTAGAATATGTTTCTAAAATATTTGTAAATATTTTTAAACAAACTAATTGTCATGTTGATGAGATAAAGTTCTCTGAACTCATCCATCAAATATGATTTGTTTGGCTGTAAAGGGTTAGGTAATTTTGGTTGCCTAAACTCAACTTCAAGTAGAGTTCAATAAAAAATCTAAAGGCAAAAGGTTTAGATTTTATTATTATTATTATTATTATTATTATTATTATTATTATTATTATTATTATTATAGTTTACAAATTGGGTTTTTCAGTGCAATTTGAGACCAGGTCACTTAATGCAAAATACTTGGTCTTCAACATTTTTTAGGTAAAGAACCGAGGATTTCAACCACTAATCATGTAGAGGAGCGGCTGCTTTTCAGATGTGTCCTTGTCTACATGAATATTTTGATCCTTCCAGGCATTTGTAGTCTGACATCCTCTCTGAGGTTTTACTATAAGCTAGTTAAGAAAACTGGTGTTATTTCTGTGACCGTGTCCACTTTGACAGTCCAGAGGCTGGATGAGGACAGGGTGTGAAAACACACAAGAGTGTGCACATAAGTGCTGCCTCAGAAGGTGCTGACACATTGCCAGGTGTTGTCAAGAGCAGTAATGTCAAGAGAAGTGACCAGAGTCACAGAACTGACCTCACACCCTCTCTGCTGACCGAAACACACATTCAACTTAAAGACTTAAAGAGGGGGTATTTTATCTCTTTATGAATTCATGATTTTTTTGGGCTGTATAATGCCATGTGGTATCCCCATAGGAGTTCTGCATGTTGAACAGGTTAAAAAAAAAACTATTCCTCTTACTAAGGTCTCATCACATAGATTTAGCTGCTTTCTGTCGTAGGTTCCCATCTCCACAAACCCCTTCACTCTGATTGGCCAGCCCACTGGAGACCTGATGGGGAGAGAGCTGAGGATGTACCTTGGTGATTGAGGCCCATCACTCTTCTGTATCATGAGTCAGTTAGTAGATCCCCATGTGATGATCTGACAGGACAGACAAAAAGCCTGCTCCTTTTTTTTGTTAGAGTTTGTATCCTTTTGTGAGTAAATGTTTTGTGCAAGCATGTATATAAGTTCTTTTTTTGTTCCTTTTTGTTTTGGAAACGGCACAGAATTTAAATTTTGTCCTGATGATTGTCACTGAAAGAAAAAATAAACTAATTCATTAATTCATAATTTCAGCAAGTCTTATGAGTATCTTGTTCTATTTTCAGGACAGACCATTTTTATCAGAGTACAGACAGATTCAAGGATTTCTACAATGTCCAAATATGTAGAGGTTTGAAAATCAGCACATTTTTAGTCTGTACATCCACAATTCTTATTTTATATTCATGATTGAAATATGGAAAAGCAGGATACCCCCTCTTTAAAGTTAGTTCTGGCTAATTTGAGTCAAGGTGTTTATTTTAATGAACCATTCAGGAAGTCATTCGATGTGGTAAAAAGGGAACAACACAGTAATTGGCAGCTCTGTTGATGAACGAGGCTTTGCTGTGTGCAGGGTTTAGCTGAGCTGAAGGGAGAAAAGGAGACGTGACGCGACAGTGAACTTTCTTTAACCCTGACTGTCTGCCTCACACCCCGTGGAGGATCTTTGTCATTTTAACAGTCGGTGAAAATGTGTTTTGGGAAACAGAAAGGGCAATATGTCAACACCACAGCTCCACCAGCTGGTACCTACTGTTGACCCTGTGTGGGACTGAAACATGACGGTGCCTGTCACGAGAGGCATTTTGGCTTCATTTTTGTAAAGTGGGAGGAGATGGGAATGTGTTCTTCTTTGCATTGTTAATCCACTGAACAGTCTAAGAGATGGAAACACGGGTAGTTGATTTCAAAGGTTTTGATGAATAATAACTTCTTCAAACTGTGTGCAGTGTGATCATAGTGTCTCTGCTGAACAGGTGAATTCAGTGAACTCTCTGTTGTCCTATTTGCAAATCCAGATCACTGCATCCTCCTTCCTCTGCAGGGAAAAAGCTGAGGAGCTCATACTCACACAAACACCACTGGTTCTTGGCGAAAGAAAACCTTTTGTGAAAGGCTTCATTCAGTGTTTGACGTACAGTGGTTATTTTATCTTTTGTGTGTCTCAGGTGCTGAAATTGTTGCCCCTGCATCAACTTTGAACACTCTTAAGAAATCTGTCCTTCAGGTAACCGTATGTTAAAGCCATTAGACTTTCATTTTACACTATTGAAGGAACCCAAGCTTGAAAGATACGCTTAGTTGTGTATTTAAACTAGTTAACACCAGTGTATGAATGTGTCTGTACCTGTGACACGCCGTTCTGTGTAGGACATCAGGTGAATTTTGGTCAACTTGAAAAACATTTGCCTAACAAATGAAGGCAGGCAGGAACAGACACTGGATGCAAAACCAGGCTGTGTTAATACAGACTGCATGCAGTCTCACACTCTGGTAGTGTGCAGGATGACTGATGTGGAAAAAGATCAGGATCATGGGAAACAGCGGATCAAATTAATGATAGTATTCAGAAACCACAATAGGCTGTTCTCTGTATCAACCTCAGGGCATGACATTAAAACTCTGTGCTTACAGTTACAATGTCATATTAACAACATGGAGGTGGATATCTTAACTAGCACCCAGCTTTCTACTGAGCTTTCTGCTGTTTAATATGCTTGACTCTGATTGGTTATTAACTTTTACAAACCTGAGTAGCACCAGAGGCAGACTGATCATGTCATTTAAGTCTTCAGGTAGTGGTCAGGTAGTAAATTGGATAATATACAGATCGTAGCTAGTTAGGAAATAAAGAACCCTGCATGTGAAAAGACTCCGGCATAAATACATCTGTGCGAATACCGAGTGCAGATGCATAGACATGCAGGCATCTTTCATCTTTTGTTATTTTACTTGTGTGCTCCTGCTTTATTTGTGGGAAAACGGGCCCCCTGCTACAAGCTTTAAATAGCTTCTTTGGGGTCACCCTTTCCACACATCCAGTGTGAAATCTACGGTACATATGTATATGCATATGTATATGAATGTGTATATGTATATGTATATGTATGTGTATATGTATATGTATATGTATGCATGTATGTGTACCAGCGCTCGCCAAGGTTGATGTGTGTGAATAAACTAAACTAAAGATTTCCTCATCCCGAAAATAACTCTCCTTTATTTTTTGGATACTTATGCTCAGACTGTTTTGTGTCCCTCTCTCAGGTTTGCACCTGTCACATGAAGTCATCACTCCTCTCCCTCCCTCTCACTTCCTGTAATTCCTCCTAATTATATCCTACTGCGATCTCACAAAAGCTTTTTCTGACTCATATGGCGGTTTACAAGATACTCCTCGGTTGACATGAATAGACTCATAATTAGAGTCAGCTTTGGACACCAACAGTGGTTTGTTTGAAGAGGCTATTGAAATGTTAAAGTGATATTTTTGTTATATTAGTAATGTGATTTCCAATTTTCAGATTAGGGCCTGAAATTATGTCAGGATTCATGTTGGAAAATAGATTACAAACAGTGAGTTTAAGTGTAGATGGTCTAGGATTAATTAACAATAAGCAGCAGCTTAGAGGAGGAAACCAGATCAAACATGGAGACAACAAACAAACAGGAGAGGGGGCGGGGCTTAACTCTCACACCTGACACCTGACCATAGACTGTATAAAACATGGACGTAGTCTCCATGACGTCACCCGTCTGTTACTGCAGCTCTGTTTTGAGGCTAAACGACGGGCCCAGCCATATTGGAAATGGGACGAGTGACGAGTGCCCAAATAAAAAAAATATAACCTTTTGAATAACTGGTCAAAATATTGAGATGAAAAGTCATAATATTGAGATTTAAGCTGAAAGTTTAAATTCATGAACAATTCAACATTTGAGATGAAATTATAAATTTTGGAATTAAAAAAGTGAAATATATGAGATTAGAAGTCAAAATTCCAAGAGGAAAAACTCCACATTTTGGATAAAATGTCAAAATATCAAGCTAAAATAAGTCATATTTGGCAGAAAAAGTCAAAATTATTGGATATAAAGTCACAATATTGAGATGTTTAAGCCAAAATCATGTGGAAATATCCCCAAATCTTTGTATAAAAAAAGGAAATTCAAGATAGAAAAATCAAAACATTGTGATATCTGGTGGGAATAATTATACCAAAAGTCAAATTTTAGATAAAATGTCTGATTTTTGGTTTTGAGTCCAAATTATGAGATTTAAAGTTTAACTTTTAAGATAAACAGTGAAAATTATAATGAAAATTGTCCTAATTTTTATATCAGATGTCAAAATTTGAAGAGAAAAAATTAAAAATATGAGATGAAAAGGCAAAATCATGAGATACAAGTCAAAGTTTAAGATTATAAAGTAAAAAAAAAAAAAACACTAGTTTGATAAAAAATCACAAGAAGTCCCAAAAATTCAAGATTCGTAATCAAAATTTTATGAAAGGAAGAGTCAAAGTTTGGGATTTGAATGTCAAAATCACAGACACAAAAAGTGAAGGTTAGAAGTTAAAAAGGCTAAATTTCAGAGAACAACTCAGACTTCTTGGATAATACGTCAAAATGTTGAGATTGAGTCACAGTTTTGAGATGAAAAGTCAAAACTTTGAGATGATAGAGTCCAAAATACTCTGTACCAAGAATAAAACTCTAGTGGACACTTGGGGAACTGCAGTTTATTTAACATGGAGCTCTATGGGACTGACTCACTATTGGAGACAGACTCTAGTGGACACTCAGGGAACTGCAGGTTATTTAACATGGAGCTCTGTGGGACTGACTCACTGCTGGAGACAGACTCTAGTGGACACTCAGGGAACTGCAGGTTATTTAACATGGAGCTCTATGGGACTGACTCACTGCTGGAGACAGACTCTAGTGGACACTCAGAGAACTGCAGGTTATGGGACTGACGCACTGCTGGAGACAGACTCTAGTGGACACTCAGGGAACTGCACTTTATTTAACATTGAGCTCTATGGGACTGACTCACTGCTGGAGACAGACCCTAGTGGACACTCAGGGAACTGCAGTTTATTTAACATGGAGGATTAAATCAGAGAAAGTCTGTTTCCTTTTTTTCTTTTTATATAATAATAATAATAATAATAATAATAATAATAATAATAATAATAATAGTAATTATAATGAATATAAGTGAAAGAAAATGCTGGAACCAATACAAACCCTATGCCTTAGTGGACACTCAGGAAACTGCAGTTTATTTAACATGGAGCTCTATGGGACTGACTCACAGCTGGAGACAGACTCTAGTGGACACTAAGGGAACTGCAGGTTATTTTAGATGGAGCACTATGGGACTGACTCACTGCTGGAGAAAGACCCTAGTGGACACTAAGGGAACTGCAGGTTATTTAACATGGAGCTCTATGGGACTGACTCACTGCTGGAGACAGACCCTAGTGGACACTCAGGGAACTGCAGGTTATTGGACTGAGTCACTGCTTGAGACAGACTCTAGTGGACACTCAGGGAACTGCAGTTTATTTAACATGGAGCTCTATGGGACTGACTCACTGCTGGAGACAGACTCTAGTGGACACTCAGGGAACTGCAGGTTATTTAACGTGGAGCTCTATGGGACTGACTCACTGCTGGAGACGGATTCTAGTGGACACTAAGGGAACTGCAGGTTATTTAACATGGAGCTGTATGGTACTGACTCCCTGCTGGAGACAGACTCTAGTGGACACTCAGGGAACTGCAGGTTATTTAACATGGAACTCGATTGGACTGACTCACTGCTGGAGACAGACTCTAGTGGACACTCAGGTAACTGCAGCTTATTTACCATGGAGCTCTATGGGACTGACTCACGTCTGGAGACAGACTCTAGTGGACACTCAGGGAACTGCAGTTTATTTAACATGGAGGATTAAATCAGAGAAAGTCTGTTTCCTTTTTTTTACTTTGTATATTATAATAATATTTATAATAATAATAATAATAATAATAATAATAATGAATATAAGTGAAAGAAAATGCTTGAACCAATACAAACCCTGTCTACCTTCTACAGCTCTATATCTACCCCACAAAGAAAATCTCTGTCCCAATGAACATTTGCTAGTGTGTGGATTGGTGGCTTTGATTTTAAACACAATTTGATCGGAAATATGAATCAAATTTGGTTTTATATTATGTTGCTGAACTAATGCTTAAGAGCTGAGTTGTCATGACAATAGGTATGATTCAAAGATCCAAGTGGCTTGATGTGTTCATGTGCGTCGTCACGACAAACAAACAAACTTTTGAACAGGGTCATTTTAGACGTTTTGTTGTCATTATGATTAAAAAAGAGTAAACACATTTATTTTTGATAAATGTCTTCACCAAACAACTAACCATGAGTGATAAAAAGTTTTTGTGTTCTCATTCATATTTTCTGAGAAAAGGCCAAAAAATCAGAAATTCTGGGGGTTTAAACTTTTGGGCACAAATGTATCTACCCCACAAAGAATATCTCATGTCCTGTGGGCTACATAGCTGGTGGCTTTGATTTTAGACAGAATGTGAACAGAAATATTAATCAGATTTGGTTTAATATTGTGTTGCTAAACTAATGTTGCTAAACTAATGCTAAAGAGCTGAGTTGTCATGACAATTGGTATGATTCAAAGATCCAAGTGCCTTGATGTGTTCATGTGCGTCGTGACGACAAACAAACAAATGAGCCCTGTGACATCAACAAAGGTTCCAAACCAAAGTGTATAAAAGGGGCGTCTCTGACACTAGAAGTCACTCCCACGCTCTCTTCAGNACAGACTCTAGTGGACACTCAGGGAACTGCAGGTTATTTTACATGGAGCACTATGGGACTGACTCACTGCTGGAGACAGACCCTAGTGGACACTCAGGGAACTGCAGGTTATTGGACTGACTCACTCCTTGAGACAGACTCTAGTGGACACTCAGGGAACTGCAGTCTATTAACATGGAGCACAATGGGACTGACTCACTGCTGGAGACAGACTCTAGTGGACACTCAGGGAACTGCAGTTTATTTAACACGGAACTCGATGGGACTGACTCAATGCTTGAGACAGACCCTAGTGGACACTCAGGGAACTGCAGGTTATTTAACATGGAGCTCTATGGGACTGACTCACTGCTGGAGACGGACTCTAGTGGACACTAAGGGAACTGCAGGTTATTTAACATGGAGCTCTATGGGACTGACTCACTGCTGGAGACAGACTCTAGTGGACTTTCAGAGAACTGCAGTTTATTTAACATGGAGCTCTATGGGACTGACTCCCTGCTGGAGACAGACTCTAGTAGACACTCAGGGAACTGCAGGTTATTCAACACGGAACTCGATGGGACTGACTCAATGCTGGAGACAGACTCTAGTGGACACCCAGGGAACTGCAGGTTATTTAAAATGGAGCTCTATGGGACTGACTCAATGCTGGAGACAGACTCTAGTGGGCACTAAGGGAACTGCAGGTTTTTTACCATGGAGCTCTATGGGACTGACTCACGTCTGGAGACAGACTCTAGTGGACACTCAGGGAACTGCAGTTTATTTAACATGGAGGAATTAAATCAGAGAAAGTCTGTTTCCTTTTTTTCTTTTTATATTATAATAATAATAATAATAATAATAATAATAATGAATATAAGTGAAAGAAAATGCTGGAATCAATACAAACCCTGTCTACCTTCTATAGCTCTATATCTACCCCACAAAGAATATCTTCTGTCCCAATGAACATTTGCTGGTGTGTGGATTGGTGGCTTTGATTTTAAACACAATTTGATCGGAAATATGAATCAAATTTGGTTTTATATTATGTTGCTAAACTAATGCTTAAGAGCTGAGTTGTCATGACAATAGGTATGATTCAAAGATCCAAGTGGCTTGATGTGTTCATGTGCGTCGTCACGACAAACAAACAAACTTTTGAACAGGGTCATTTTAGACGTTTCGTTATCATTATGATTAAAAAAGAGTAAACACATTTATTTTTGATAAATGTCTTCACCAAACAACTAACCATGAGTGATAAAAAGTTTTTGTGTTATCATTCATATTTTCTGAGAAAAGGCCAAAAAATCAGAAATTCTGGGGGTGTAAACTTTTGGGCACAAAAGTATCTACCCCACAAAGAATATCTCCTGTCCTGTGGGCTACATAGCTGGTGGCTTTGATTTTAGACAGAATGTGAACAGAAATATTAATCAGATTTGGTTTAATATTGTGTTGCTAAACTAATGTTGCTAAACTAATGCTAAAGAGCTGAGTTGTCATGACAATTGGTATGATTCAAAGATCCAAGTGCCTTGATGTGTTCATGTGCGTCGTGACGACAAACAAACAAATGAGCCCTGTGACCTCAACAAAGGTTCCAAACCAAAGTGTATAAAAGGGGCGTCTCTGACACTAGAAGTCACTCCCACGCTCTCTTCAGAGGGTCGATGTGAGAGCCCCTGGACTCAGGGATCTCTGGTCTTGGCCTGAGCCTGATCTTTACTGGTCTGCTCAGTGTAGCCACCAGAGTTGCCAGTGGAGCAGGTCCATCTGAGGACATTACAGCCTCGATGGTTTCAGCTGGCTCTGCTGGCAGCTGGCTCAGACGAGACCAGAGCCTCGCTGGATCTTAGGGCTCCTGTCACTCTCTAAGGGAGTATGGGGGGGGGGAGGTCCATTTCCCCTTTTCTAAAAATGTTCAAAACAAGTTGTGGTGATCAGCCATGAGGCTGACTCCAGAATATGACGCTGTAATGTGGCGTTTCATTGGTTCCTCAGTGCTGCTCCAGTGTCAGATTGATGCAGCAGCTCTGTCTGTTGTCCTTTTTTTTTTCTCCTTTTCTCATCTTTTGATTATCACATTCAAATCTGCTGCTTGCTATAAGGCTTTATGTCTTATTTTTTGGTCATGAGCCCCAAACTGGTTGTGTTTGCAGCAGTGTTTTTCCCTTTTTTTGTTCCTGTATGTGTCCCACCTGTAACCATGGTCCCATTGTTTATATTTGAAGGATTAAGCTGTTAGCAGNTATGGGACTGACTCACTGCTGGAGACAGACTCTAGTGGACACTCAGGGAACTGCAGGTTATTTAACATGGAGCTCTATGGGACTGACTCACGTCTGGAGAAAGACTCTAGTTGACACTCAGGGAACTGCAGTTTATTTAACATGGAGCTCTATGGGACTGACTCATAGCTGGAGACAGACTCTAGTGGACACTCAGGGAACTGCAGGTTATTTAACATGGAGCTCTATGGGACTGACTCACAGCTGGAGACAGACCCTAGTGGACACTCAGGGAACTGCAGGTTATTGGACTGACTCACTGCTTGAGACAGACTCTAGTGGACACTAAGGGAACTGCAGTTTATGTAACATGGAGCACAATGGGACTGACTCACTGCTGGAGACAGACTCTAGTGGACACTCAGGGAACTGCAGGTTATTTAACATGGAGGTCAATGGGACTGACTCACTGCTGAAGACAGACTCTAGTGGACACTCAGGGAACAGCAGTTTTTTTAACATGGAGCTCTATGGGACTGACTCACAGCTGGAGACAGACCCTAGTGGACACTCAGGGAACTGCAGGTTATGGGACTGACTCACTGCTGGAGACAGACTCTAGTGGACACTCAGGGAACTGCAGGTTATTTAACATGGAGCTCTATGGGACTTACTCACTGCTGGAGACAGACTCTAGTGGACACTCAGGGAACTGCAGGTTATGGGACTGACTCACAGCTGGAGGCAGACCCTGGTGGATATTCAGGGAACTGCAGGTTATTAAATATGGAGCGCTATGAGACTGACTCACTGCTGGAGACAGACTCTAGTGGACACTCAGGGAACTGCAGGTTATGGGACTGACTCCCTGCTGGAGACGGACTCTAGTGGACACTCAGGGAACTGCACTTTATTTAACATGGAGCTCTATGGGACTGACTCACAGCTGGAGACAGACTCTAGTGGACAATAAGGGAACTGCAGGTTATTTTACATGGAGCTCTATGGGACTGACTCACTGCTGGAGACAGACTCTAGTGGACACTCAGGGAACTGCAGGTTATTGGACTGACTCACTCCTTGAGACAGACTCTAGTGGACACTCAGGGAACTGCAGTTTATTTAACATGGAGCTCTATGGGACTGACTCACAGCTGGAGACAGACTCTAGTGGACACTCAGGGAACTGCAGTTTATTTAACATGGAGCTCTATGGGACTGACTCACTGCTGGAGACAGACTCTAGTGGACACTCAGGGAACTGCAGGTTATGGGACTGACTCACTGCTGGAGACAGACTCTAGTGGACACTCAGGGAACTGCAGGTTATTTAACATGGAGCTCTATGGGACTGACTCACTGCCGGAGACAGATTCTAGTGGACACTCACGGAACTGCAGGTTATTTATCATGGCGCTCTATGGGACTGACTCCCTGCTGGAGACAGACCTTAGTGGACACTCAGGGAACTGCAGGTTATTTAACATGGAGCTCTATGGGACTGACTCACTGCCGGAGACAGACTCTAGTGGACACTAAGGGAACTGCAGGTTATTTTACATGGAGCTCTATGGGACTGACTCCCTGCTGGAGACAGACTCTAGTGGACACTCAGGGAACTGCAGGTTATTTAACATGGAACTCGATGGGACTGACTCAATGCTGGAGACAGACTCTAGTGGACACTCAGGGAACTGCAGGTTATTTAACATGGAGCTCTATGGGACTGACTCCCTGCTGGAGACAGACTCTAGTGGACACTCAGGGAACTGCAGGTTATTTAACATGGAGCTCTATAGGACTGACTCATGTCTGGAGACAGACTCTAGTGGACACTCAGGGAACTGCAGTTCATTTAACATGGAGGATTAAATCAGAGAAAGTCTGTTTCCTTTTTTTCTTTTTATATTATAATAATAACAATAATAATAATAATAATAATAATAATAGTAATAATAATGAATGTAAATGAAAGAAAATGCTGGAATCAATACAAACCCTGTCTACCTTCTACAGCTCTATGTCTACCCCTCAAAGAAAATCTTCTGTCCCAATGAACATTTGCTAGTGTGTGGATTGGTGGCTTTGATTTTAAACACAATTTGATCGGAAATAATATGAATCAAATTTGGTTTTATATTTTGTTGCTAAACTAATGCTTAAGAGCTGAGTTGTCATGACAATAGGTATGATTCAAAGATCCAAGTGCCTTGATGTGTTCATGTGCGTCGTGACGACAAACAAACAAATGACGCCTGTGACATCAACAAAGGTTCCAAACCAAAGTGTATAAAAGGGGCGTCTCTGACACTAGAAGTCACTCCCACGCTCTCTTCAGAGGGTCGATGAGAGAGCCCCTGGACTCAGGGATCTCTGGTCTTGGCCTGAGCCTGATCTTTACTGGTCTGCTCAGTGTAGCCACCAGAGTTGCCAGTGGAGCAGGTCCATCTGAGGACATTACAGCCTCGATGGTTTCAGCTGGCTCTGCTGGCAGCTGGCTCAGACGAGACCAGAGCCTCGCTGGATCTTAGGGCTCCTGTCACTCTCTAAGGGAGTATGGGGGGGGGNCTGCTGGAGACAGACTCTAGTGGACACTCAGGGAACTGCAGGTTATTTAACATGGAGCTGTATGGTACTGACTCACTGCTGGAGACAGACTCTAGTGGACACTCAGGGAACTGCAGTTTATTTAACATGGAGCTCTATGGGACTGACTCCCTGCTGGAGACAGACTCTAGTGGACACTCAGGGAACTGCAGGTTATTTAACATGGAGCTCTATGGGACTGACTCACTGCTGGAAACAGACTCTAGTGGACACTCAGGGAACTGCAGGTTATTTAACATGGAACTCGATGGGACTGACTCAATGCTGGAGACAGACTCTAGTGGACACTCAGGTAACTGCAGGTTATTTACCATGGAGTTCTATAGGACTGACTCACGTCTGGAGACAGACTCTAGTGGACACTCAGGGAACTGCAGTTTATTTAACATGGAGGATTAAATCAGAGAAAGTCTGTTTCCTTTTTTTCTTTTTATATAATAATAATAATAATAATAATAATAATAATAATAATAATAATAATAATAATAATTATAGTAATAATAATGAATATAAGTGAAAGAAAATGCTGGAATCAATACAAACCCTGTCTACCTTCTACAACTCTATATCTACCTCACAAAGAATATCTTCTGTCCCAATGAACATTTGCTAGTGTGTGGATTGGTGGCTTTGATTTTAAACACAATTTGATCGGAAATATGAATCAAATTTGGTTTTATATTATGTTGCTAAACTATTGCTTAAAAGCTGAGTTGTCATGACAATAGGTATGATTCAAAGATCCAAGTGGCTTGATGTGTTCATGTGCGTCGTCACGACAAACAAACAAACTTTTGAACAGGGTCATTTTAGACGTTTCGTTATCATTATGATTAAAAAAGAGTACACACATTTATTTTTGATAAATGTCTTCACCAAACAACTAACCATGAGTGATAAAAAGTTTTTGTGTTATCATTCATATTTTCTGAGAAAAGGCCAAAAAATCAGAAATTCTGGGGGTGTAAACTTTTGGGCACAAATGTATCTACCCCACAAAGAATATCTCATGTCCTGTGGGCTAAATAGCTGGTGGCTTTGATTTTAGACAGAATGTGAACAGAAATATTAATCAGATTTGGTTTAATATTGTGTTGCTAAACTAATGTTGCTAAACTAATGCTAAAGAGCTGAGTTGTCATGACAATTGGTATGATTCAAAGATCCAAGTGCCTTGATGTGTTCATGTGCGTCGTGACGACAAACAAACAAATGACGCCTGTGACATCAACAAAGGTTCCAAACCAAAGTGTATAAAAGGGGCGTCTCTGACACTAGAAGTCACTCCCACGCTCTCTTCAGAGGGTCGATGAGAGAGCCCCTGGACTCAGGGATCTCTGGTCTTGGCCTGAGCCTGATCTTTACTGGTCTGCTCAGTGTAGCCACCAGAGTTGCCAGTGGAGCAGGTCCATCTGAGGACATTACAGCCTCGATGGTTTCAGCTGGCTCTGCTGGCAGCTGGCTCAGACGAGACCAGAGCCTCGCTGGATCTTAGGGCTCCTGTCACTCTCTAAGGGAGTATGGGGGGGGGGAGGTCCATTTCCCCTTTTCTAAAAATGTTCAAAACAAGTTGTGGTGATCAGCCATGAGGCTGACTCCAGAATATGACGCTGAAATGTGGCGTTTCACTGGTTCCTCAGTGCTGCTCCAGTGTCAGATTGATGCAGCAGCTCTGTCTGTTGTCCTTTTTTCTCCTTTTCTTATCTTTTGATGATCACATTCAANTTTAATTTTGATACACTCACAGAGGAGTGCGTTTAGCTCGTTGTTCTTAAGCAAACAATCCCACGCTGTTTATCTTCAGCTTCACACTCGAGGATTTAGAAAGAGAAGTTTAGAGACTTATCAGGCTTTCATTTAACTTTGGTGTGATCAGATTGTAATTTGGATGCTAATGAGAAAGAGCAGGGTTTTTTTTATAACAGGATTAGTCTTCAGATGAGCTGAGCGTTTGATCTGGTGATGTCTCAGATGCTGTTTCCTTGGAGCAGAGCCATGGGGAACAGGTCCAGCTCAGACGCTCCGAGGCGATGGTGCTGTGATACATCATGTCTGGATGGAATAAGATACCTCTAAAGACGTGTTACAGGACGTTCAGAATGAAGATGTGATGAAAGGAAGTTTCCCATCTGTGCTGTGTTTCTCTGGACTCTGTTGAAGCATGTGTAATGGGGAATATTCAGTTTTATGAGCAGTTTCTCGGTCACACAGGTGGCTCAGACACACGGCTCTTAAACGCAGTGACAGACCAGCTGCTTCTGACAGAGAGCCAGAGAGCTGCTCTGCACGGTCTGAGAGCATGAAATCTGCTTTCTGTGGCAAAGGTCAGAGGTGGAGTGTAACACAAAACACTACTTTGTATCAACGCAAAAAAATTCTGGACTTAAGTTTTTATATTGTTATAAAACTTCAATTTAACTCCTCTACATTTCTCAAGATTGATATTCTTACTTTGAAACATTTCCTCTTTGAATCTCGATCTGAATTAAACTTGGAGACATTTAGTGATTCAATTATTCTGTTTTCAATTTAAAAAGTAGCTTAAAATCAAATCGAACTGAAAGTTAACAGTTGGTACCGACATTCAGTTAGTAAATGTTGAATCCAAGAGAAGACTCAAGTCCCCTGTGTTTAATTCTGAGTTGTCAAAGGTTGTCAGAGAAGAATCCCAGCTCCTTTTAAGTCTGAATCTTTTCTGCTGGACTGGGATTAATCCAGGTCAAAAGTATTTGTAGTCCTGGGCTCCTATTAAGAGATGAAAGTGAACAGCAGGTACTCCACAGGCAAGCAGCCCACATTTGACTCCAACATGTAGCTCCATTTTCAACCTGTCACTTCCTGTGCTCTCCTCCTGTTTCAGTAAACTGATCATCAACAGCTACATAGCGCTGTTGTTTGGAACGTGAAAACAAGCATATTTTGAAGGTTTGTATCATAGTTCAGCATCAGTCTATAGTGCTCATCTACCAACTCCAACCTCAAACATAACCTGGCTCTTCACTTTATTGATAGACTGTCAGGTTTGAACAGATCACTGGAGAGTGATAGAGCTGCGTGTGGGTAGAAGTGAACATTATCACAAACAGCTTATTTTGTTTTAGCCTGTGCTCTATCACTCTCCTGTTTAGCTTTCTTCAGCTCTGACCTCTTGTTTCTGTCAGAGAGTCCAGATCCAGAGTCCAACAATACGACAAAGAAATTGTTCAGCAGAGAAAAACACAAATCTTTCTTCTCAGTTCTAAACTTCATCAGCTGAACTTTGTCTCACTCCCATTTCTTCTTTTTGCATCTTGAAACTCATTTTTGAGATCCAAAAGTGCAAAATGTTAATTGAAGCAATTTTTCAACCGATCTTAAGATTTTGATCTGGTTGTCAGTATAACACCACCAACAGGAACTTTTTTTTTTTCAATTAACTTAATGTCAAATATTGGATACTTGTTGTGAATATAACAGAAAAAGTAAAAAAAAATGTTACTTCAAAGATCCTGTTAAATCTATTGTTTGAAATGTGATCCCCTTGTAGCTGTTACAGGTAATAAAAGCTACTTAATAAGAATAGTCAAGCTAATTTCAGTCTGTTGAATAACCAGCCTGTAGCTCCTCTCAGGGGCTTTTAGCACTGTTAATATGAGACAAACACATGTGATTCTGAAGAGCAGATGATATCAGACTCTTGACTTGACTGACGTAAAAGTTGTGCTGGCAAAGTGGCAGCACAGAGATACTAGACTTTTATTTGCATCACATTTGAATAAATCATGACAGACACCCCTCTGGTGTCTGTCATGATTTCATTTCAAAGTTTTTCCTGCCGACATTTAAATTATCAGTTATTAAACTAACAATAATCTAAATTTTACCTGCAGCCATCTGCAAATACAGAGATATTCTGTTGATGTAAAACCAAACCTTTACTTTTAGATGAGCAGCACTAAAGGAAAAAAACCTGACTGTGCACGGCTTCTGCAGCTCCAAGTTCAAGTAATAATGGAGGTGTGCATTAACTATTAACCAGCTCTAATTCATTCATGCTGAGGCTTCTTTGTTTGTCAAGGTCATCCAGAGAGAAAGGATAGCGAGCCTGGAGAGCTCGATAAAAATGAGGGGAATTAAAATATCATCTTACGACTCCACTGGACCGAACACATTCTGGGCCCAAAGAGTTCTGGTGCAGTGAACACTTGAGAAGATCACATTGTGTAGCAGGCGGGTCGGCAGGGCAGCGAGTTAATGATAGAGTTACAAGTAGACCACTGCAGCACATTGCTGTGCATCAAAGCCTGACCTGAATCTGGAGGAGAGGGGATGTGGAATGAGTCAGACTTTTGTCGGATTTCAGGGGTTTAACTTCCACATCAGAGCATGACACATACATGTTTGGATCAATGCAGACTTTAGGTCCATGTGCACCTGCACACGTGTACGAGCTCCCCGTTTAAACCCAGAGCCCTGAGCTAAAAGAAGGCGATGCAGGCAGTGAGTGACACACTTTCCTTCTAGCACAAGCTCTGACTCCCGCACATGTGGTGAATATTTTTAATAAAACACACTTAAGAGACCTCAGCAAGGTCACTGATGATGTGCACAGCTTTTTAACTTACTCTGCATTCATAAAGTGTCAGCGTAATCTGGAAAATTACATCCTGACTTTGAGAGTTTACGTGAACAGAGCCCCTAAGTTAGATGTCAGATAATATGAGAGAATTTTGGAGCTCAATGCCTGAAGTCGAGTTGTTTCCCTTTTAAGATGGAAATTAGTAGAACTAAGAAGATTGGAAATGATGGAATATAAGATAAGTGAAAGAAGTGTGTGATGAAAGCCAGTAAAGAATAATAATATTGTACTTAGCTGTCACTTGCTTGGAAGAAGCCATGCTTTTTTGTAATTCTTCTTACCAACTGCACTGTATTTTTGTTGCTTGTGCCTGCTCTTTGTTTTTCATGTGGAACAGCCAGTTTGTGTTTTATTTTAGGAATCATCAGTTATTGGTCCTGAGGGTTGTTTTGATCCTAACTTTTATTTATCAGTTTCTTTGACAACAGCTGAACAGGGCGCGAGCTGCACTACAGTCAGTGAACAGTGAACACTGATTGTGAAATAACACCAACCACAGTAGAGGCAGTTTACACAAGAAGCCAGTTTTGTGGCCCTACAGAGAAAAGTAGATCTTATGTAGCTGGGTAATTCATTCCAGCATTTGGGAACAACAGAGGAGAAGAGTCTGGCCAGAGATTTAGAGCCACGCTGGGCTGGGTGCACCAGGCGTCTTTCACAAACAGAGCGCAGCGGGCGAGAGGGAGTGTAGACCTGGACGAGGGATTCCAGGTAGACCAGAGCCAAAAAACTCTGAGAGTCAAATTCAAAGAATAATATCTATAAGTTTGGGCTTGGTGTATATTAAACTATATCTTTTGAAGTGGAAAAGAAAATGAAAAAACAGTAAAAAAGGAATATTCTCTGACTTACAGGCTCATAATGAACTTATTTAAGCATCACAAATACAATGATAAAGACACAGTTCATGACTTTATTCAGTCCAAAGCTACACAAACGCACCTGTAGCTTTAGGTTTCAGACTCCTCAACTGATCATTGTGTGTACACAAAGGAAACTCTTACAGTTTCAAATTTCAGTTCAGTTGTAGCAACAGATTAAAATAAATTAACCTCTGTGCAGCATCTTTGATTATTCAGCATCCAGCATTATTCAGCATTTCTCAACTTAGGAACCCCCTAGTGGAGCATAATGAATGCTGGGTAATTAAATAACTCTATGATGTACGGGCTTGGTCTTAAACGTCAGTGTGTTCTCACCAACAGAGGATTCAGAAGATGAATATTCCTCAGTTTTCAGACTGTGTGCCTGTGAATGAGTGTATTCAAACCCCAAAAAGGAAAAGCTTCAGCCCTGCAGAGCAGAGACCAGCTTTTTCTTATTACCCAGCATCCCTCCCCTGTCCCTCACTTTATCTATCACCTTAATAAACCTTAGTGTGTGTGTGTGTGTGTGTGTGTGTGTGTGTGCGTGTGTGTGTGTGTGTGTGTGTGTGTGTGTGTATGTAGACTCCTGCAGATCCCTGGAGCCCTCATGATCAGGCGTCATCCCCACAGGAGGCAGCTCTGCAGCAGAACAGCCAATATTTTCCTGAAAGCGTCTGTTTTTGGATTTCTGAAAACACACAGTGAGCATGTGCAGCCTCTGTGAACGTAGCATGAAGCTCACTAATCTTCATGACATGATGAGGGCAGCCTGAGATCTGTCCCCGGGGACAAAAGCTTCTGCTGAATAAATCATAGAATTGAGGACAAAGACATGAAGCAGGTTCAAGTTGTAGTTGCACAGGTCATAGGTTTGACTCTTGGTTCTGATCCTGTTTGGTGCATGGCACACACCTGCTCTCACGACTCACATTTTGTACTTAAACAACAAAATCTGCAGTTGTATTTCTTATGTTACTGATGGAATATGTTGAAGTTCTGGTTTGACTTTGGGTAACTCGTTAAAGTTGCAAAATGAAAGAATATGATAAAAAAAAAAATCACAAAATGATGTAATAATGAATTAGGAATGGGCAAGTACAGATACTAGGTATTGGGCAAAATCTGGCAGTTTTTCAATGAATCAAGTACTTGTGAAGACAACCAGCCACTGATATTCAAGGCAAAAAATAAATAAATAAATAAAATTGTATAATTAGACAGTAAAGCAGCTTAAAGGTTAAAGCTTTGTGCTTTAATTTTGAACCTTTAAATGAAACTCAGGGAGAGTAACAATACATTTTTTAATTTTGTGTTTGAGTTGTTATTGTTATTTTGCACAATTGTTAATGGTTAATTAAGCAGATCATGAACCCAGAGAGAGCTGGTTGTGTTTTATTTTGGACTTGATAGCACAGTGACTGTGCTGCCTTTTTTAAACATAAAAATCTATGTTCAAATGATCTGTCATTACCTTAAATGAAAAAAAAAACATATATAATTTCCTATTGAGGTATGGAAGTCCAGCGAATGAAATGTATGTACTTATTTTTGAAAATAAACATAAATTTGTGAAAATTTAAAAATAATAAATAATGAAAATAATAAAAATTCATCATTATAGATAATGACTTAAAATCTTTAGACACCTCAGTGCTCTCAACATATTGTGTCATTTGATATAAAGGAAAGGGAATTGTATGATCGAAAATATGAATTTGGTACCACAGGTAGAGTAGGAAGAAATTCATTTTTCACCAATAAGAAGTGTAATTAACCAAACATGGGTCAGAAAAAGTGAAGCAAGGCTGAGGAGCATAAATGACGTTGGAATCAGGATTTCAGTCTCCTGAAGTAATTAATGCTCTCTTTTAGTGTCACACCTGAATATTTACAGGATGACAGTCAAATAAATACATTAAGGTTGATATGAGTGTTGTGTTTTTGACTATTTTTTTCACAGTTGCATCCTCACTGACCCTCATGGGCCAGTGTAACCATCAGACAGAGGCAGTGAAGTCTTTCTATTAAACAACAAAGTCACAGGGTCCTGTATTTACTGAACTGCACTGAAGTTTGTAACAGGACTGGTTTCAATCAAAAGAGCTGCTGAGAACAAAAGAATACAAAGGATGAAAGAGGAGTGAAAAAGACAGTTAGATAGAGAGAGAGAGAGAGAGGGGGAGAGGGAGGGCCACGTGATGATAGGAGGAGGAGGGAGTGAGGGATGAAGCAGAGACGCTGCTGTCCTCCAGGCGTTCAGGTGGGCAGCTTCACCTGGCGTGGGCAGCTGGTTCTGCAGCATGGAGACTCACTGCAGGGACTAATACAGAGTTGATGATTCGGTACCAGCCCCGAGCCTCCTACAAGAGATGACATCATTACAGAGCGGCCTCCTGCAGCAGACCAGCCGGGAGGAGAGAGACAGGCAGAGACGACACAGCTGACGGCTCTGGAGCTCTGGGAGATTCATTCTTCATCTCTGCTTCTTTTCTTATAACCCTCCAGCTTTGTTTCACCAAAGAGGAGGATGATAAACACATAAATACATAAACTGAACTCTAACTGACACGATCACAGAAAACTGAAAGAAGGTGAAGTCAGTGAAGGCCCGTTTGAGATTTAAGAGTCGTCAGTTTCTTCTGGAGACGTGTTTGGGTGGATGGAGAACAAACACAATGTAGGAGGAAAGTTAAATGGGAGTTTGAGTTCAACATTTTGTGAAATATACTAATTTGCTGCTTTGCCAAGAGTGAATCAAAGATTGATTCTGATCTTTTAACTTAACATGTGGGTGATTTTTCTACACAGGCTCATCCAAGAAGCTGTACTTCAAAAGTGAAGGAAATACTTGGCAAATAAACCATGTATCTGTCTTTTACCATCCATCACAGGCTGACACCAAAAAAGCAGCACAACCTGGACCAAGGAACTATAAAATACTTCAGGGAAATATAACTATATCAGTCCAGATTTAAAAAAAACAAAAAAAACAGAGATATTCTGCAACTTTTACATCCAAACCATAAGCAATAACTCACATTAGTCCAATTACATCTGAGGCAACAAAAGGACTGAAGAGCAGACAAATGGAAACACTTGTTAAAATCTCTTCATAAAGAAAAAGAAAAGGAACAGAAAAATGAAAGGAAGAGGTACAAACTGTGTTTTGTGTTTCTCTAAATTAAGGCCTTACTTTTGAAAAGCTGCAGTAAATTAATCATTTTTTTCCCAGATAGAAGTCCCATATGACCCCCTATAGACATTGTTAGTATTTCTATACTACATATAATGAGAAAGTGTGTTTAAAATGCTGCATTTTTACCATTGTTGATAGTTTGTTATTGGTTGTTAGGGCTCTTTTTTCATTTAGGAGGAAGAGCTCATGAAGCAAAAGAATGATCTTAGTAACTTTTCATAAAACTCAAGACTTCAAATCAGAATAGCTGTATTTGCTGAGCAGAGGAATGATTTATTTCAGGTTTCTGGGACCTACAGCTACAAACAGCCGGCTCATATTTTAGCAAACAGTCTCACAGCTTGTGTGCTTGTTATGTTTGAACCTTTCACTCACACCAGCTGCTCTTCAGAGGAAATCAAATGTGTCCTCTAAGCACAAAATGCCAGAAGTGTTGGAGGACGTCTGTGTGAGTCTTTGAAGGCCTTGTCATGTTTACCAGTTACATTTAGAGATTAAAGATGGAGCTCCTTCAGAGTGCTGATCCTTAATCGAGCTGTGCTGTTTGGACAGCTTTTCTACATCTGAGTACTCTGATGGTGTTATTCTGCTGTTCATATGGAGCAGAGTGTCAGAAGATGTTTAGATACAGTTGTGCTCAAAAGTTTACATACCCGACTCTATGATTTTTTGGCCATTTTTCAGAGATTATGAATGATAACCCACAATCTTTTTTGTCACTCATGGTTAGTGGTTGGATGGAGTCAATTATTAACAAACTTTCAAGTCATAATGACAAGAGAAACTTCCAAAATGACCCTGATCAAAAGTTTACAATCTCTGGTGAATCAACAAGCACACAAGTTGATTCAAATGGGTTTGAATCGCTACTAAAGGTAACCATCCTCACCTCTGGTCTATTAGAATGAGTGTGTGTGTATAAAAGGCCATTGAGTTTCTGAGCTCCAGACAGACCCTTGCATCTTTCATCCAGAGCTACATTGACATTTTTACACCCATCAGCCCAGAAGCTGTGCATGGGACCAACTTGGACGTTCCAGTATGACAATGATCCAAAACACAAGACCAAGTCATCCTGGCATTGGCTACAGCAGAATTAAGGGAAGGTTCTGGAGTGGCCATCCCAGTCTCCTGACCTTGATATCATTGAGCCACTCTGGGGAGATCTCAAACTTGCAGTTTATGCAAGACAGCCCAAGAGTTTACAGGACCTGGAGGCTTTTTGTCAAGAAGGATGGGCAGTTTCACCATCTGAGAAAATAAAGAGTCTCATCCACAACGACCACAAAAGACTTCAAGCTGTCATTGATGTTAAAGGGGGCAACACTAGGTATTAAAAACTGGGGTATGTAACATTTTGATTAGGGTTATTTTGGAAGTTTCTGTTGTCATTATGATTTGAAAAGAATAGTTGTTTGTTAATAAATGTCTTCACCCAACCTCGACACTGCAAAAACGGAAATCTAAGCAAGTCATTATGTCTTATTTGTAGTAAAAATTGTCTTATTGTTCTTAATTTGAGCCACAGTCACCAGACCAGGTCATAAAAATGTCTTATTTCAAGTTTTTTAAGACAAAAATGAGGTGTAAATTGCTTGTAACAAGTGAAAAAAATCTGCCAATTGGATAAGACAAATTCACCCGCGGAGTTTCTTGAAATTAGAAAGATGTCTTAAAACAAAAATCTTTTATTTTATCCCATTGGCAGATTTTTTTTTTACTTGTTACAAACAATTGATGCCTCATTTTTGTCTTTAAAAAACTTGAAATGAGACATTTGTATGACCTTGTCGAGTAAATGTGGCTCAAATCAAGGATAGTAAGACAAATTTTACTAAAAATAAGCCAGTGTAATCATGAGAGAAAGAAAAGTTTTTCTGTTATTCATATCCTCTGAAAAATGGCTAAGGGATCATAAATTCTGCTGGGGTATGTAAACTTATGAGCATAACTATACATATGTGCAAAGCATGAGGCTAAATCATATTTACCCAACTCATGGATTCCACATGAGTTGTTCACTCAACACTGTGCACCCCCCCCCTCTTCAGTAGATGGTTTTTTGCCCAAAGGAAGCGCCGTGGTGCATTTCAGGTACGTGCCAGAGGCTTCGCCCTTCTCTGCTCCATCACAGATAGGTGCTGAGTCAGTTATTTGATGGATGCTTCGCCCATCACACTTTAACCTGAACTTGGCGGATTTACCCAGGCATGCTGTGGAAACGAGACCTACGAGGTCATAACATGACCAGTACTGTCTTAATGTGACAAATCCCATCACATCATATCCTGCTGGTTTCCACTGTAATATTAAACTGTTTTCAAGTTTTTGGCAATTTCTTCTTGAATTGGTGAGAAAGATCCTATTTCCATGCTCCTATTTCATCCATTATATGTGCCATATGCTGATGTGGCTTGTACCACTTCTTCTAATTCCTCCTGATGATTTGTTTTTGTTTGGTACCTTAATTCAGATTAAAGGTTGTTGAAAACCATTAAAGAGGGGCAGGTTACACAGTTAAATTTTTCTTCTTTTGCTTTATCTAATTCTATAAAGATATAATGTTGTTATCATTAAAAGTGCCTACCTTTTTTAGCACCAGAAAAAACCCCAGACAAATTGGAACCAACTGATCTGTTACTTTCAAAATAGTGAAAGCTGGATTAGTCTGAGGATCAAAAGTGTGGGACTTTGATAGAAAAGATTACAAACCGTCTGAAGTTAATGTTAAAAGAGCTGCTCTGTACTGGGGCTGATACTGTGACTGGATCAGAAACGAGGAAAGGTTGTGTCTCTTTAGCGCAGGTTTAGGGAACCACAGGGTTTTTATTTCCTAACCTCGGCACATAAAAGCCAATTTCTCCACCCAGTCATACCCAGCATGTCCTAATGATCCAGATTAGCTAACAGGCCTGGCACGGCGGCTGTCATGAAGGAACCCCCATCTACCCATTACAGGCCACGTTTCTGTAGGAGCCTCAGGTGGCCGCACCAATAACAGCCCGCCTCTAACCCAGAAAGTGGCCGGTGAGAAATTAGATCAAAAACAGGCAGCTCCTCTCTCCCAGTGCAATCACACCATAGCATGTGTGCAGCTGCTAAATCTGGGTGCAGGCACTCAGTGTTCCCTATTCTCACTGGATTTTATAAAATACCCAATTATCCTCCAGTCTCTCGAGAGCTGACCCACACTGGCCTCGTGTCCCTGGAGGGTCACAGAAAGTAGGTCTCATTATGACAAGGTGAGGAGGAGTTTCCTCCAGCGTGGCAGCAGTTTCATCTGCAGGGTTGTGGGTTCAGAGGAGGTCAAAGGTGAATGGAGAGTCGACAAGAGGAGGGTGGGGAACCAGCAGAGAGGACATGTGAAGCACGCTGTTAAATGAAATCATAAAAATACAGACAGAGAGATGAGTCTGCTGATGAGTCTTAAATGAACAGAGCCTGAACAAGATGAATTCATTTAATAATGCACTAAACCCTGAAGTTGTTTTCATTGTTCCTGAGATTGAACAAGTTTGGCTGGGTCTGTAGAAATACTGACATTATCAAAGCTTAAACTTGATTTAGTGATCATTTTTTCAGTCATTTTAGGTACACTCAGGAATCGTTTAATGTGCCAAAACAAAATTAGAGTAAAATTACAGAACATTTCAGGACATAAATTTAAGTGGAGGACTGTTTTTTTTTTTCTCAGGCTTTGTTCTATCGCCCTGATTCCCCCTCAGAAGCTACACTTGATTTACAGAACATAAAAATCCCTGTTTTTCTCACACTGTTGTTTTAGAAAAACATTATTTCAGCCTCTGTATGAAACACTTTGGCCCCCGTTTACACGACAACACAAAAGTATTAATGCATTTCAGCCTCTGGTTTGCATGGAGACGGTGGTTTGCCGACCAAAACCGCAAACTTTGAAAATGCTCTCCAGAGTGGAACTTTTCGAAAATGCCCATTTCACTGTTTCCATGTAAACGCTAAGCCGGGGAAAACCTGGAAACGCTGAAGTCACATTCAGTTCTGCGCGTGCACAATGAACCTCGACTGTGCCAGGTACGAACTGAACCACGACAACAGTGAACTACCTTTTAGTTCTTCTGCTGCTGAATCTACTGACTGCGTTCTACAAAAATGTGCATTTATTGCACTTTTTCTGCAATTAGAGAAGAAGTTTTTCAATATGAACTCCAGATAATCGACTCATCTTCGGCCTCTATACTGTTGTCGTGTATATGGCTTCTATATATCCCCATCTACAGGCCTGACATGATACTACAGTACGTCTCTGTGTGAACGCAGATTTTTTTCATTGTGTTTTCTTCCATTTCAGGGCAAAACGCTGTGAAACGTTGTTGAGTAAAAGGGGCCAGAGTCTGCAAATACCACTGTAGGAAATTACAACTCCTGCGAACGACTAAATTCTGACTAATCCTGAAACATTTTGCTGTTGTTTGTATCTGTGAGGTGGAACCAAAGCTCATATGGCTAATTAGTTTCACAGGCTCCAAGTTGGAAATGGTTCCTAATATCCAAGCTGCTGTGTGAACGGATGTATCCACAGTTTCAGAAAAATAGGTGTAAAAAGAGCTTGAAACAGGAATAGATACGGCTTCATGACCAGCACCAATAACACACTGGGTGCATGATATAATTGTCTGTGTCCCCACCTGCTCACTCATGGTTATGTTTCCAAACTGAAACCGGCTGCAATCAAACATTGGCTTAGGCTGAAATTCTGCAGGCAGGTAAAGTTTGATTTAAAATGTATCTGACCTCACACTTTTTTTCTGTAATGTTGACATAATGTAGTTTTGCAGGAATTATATTTTCAGATGACTTAGTTCTATTTCAAGAGATTCATGTTTAACACAGCTTTAATTTTAATGATGATCATCTTCCTTTTTATTTCTTTCAACTGTGATTAATTTGTACAGGAAACTAAACACTTATGACATTGGCATTAATGTTTTTTTTATTCATCCCCAGTTTTTATTCTTTTCAAACCTTCTCCTGGATGTTCCTTTGTCTCCATGTTTTTTTAAATCTCAATCTTTCTTGCTTCTTATTTTTTAGACCAAGGACAATGACACTCAGCCTGATCTCACGAACAGTACAGATCCTTTCAGAGAGCGAGGACTCAGGAGCTACACCGGGGGCGGAAAGAGACGGATGATTCAAATAGGGAACATGCCCTTCTGCTGACCCTGGTAATTGCAGTCTTACTGTAGTTGGTTAATTTATCTGAATGATCTTACAGGAAAATGATGTAAGACGAGAAGGGGACAGACTGTAAAGCACGTGTTGGAGCTGTGGTACAGCTTCAGGCCCTGTTTTGGAAAACATTAACAATATGATTCATGTGATGTTCCTGCTGGTTTGTGATTCATAAGTGTAAACAGATGAAGAAGACCATAAAAACATGAAAGGTCTGAGACATGATGTTACTGTCCTGTTCAGTTCTCACAGACTACAGTGTGAGACAAGCAGCTGCAGCCATGCTAATGCTATGTATTCAATCAAAATTTACTTTGTTATTTTCATTATTACAAAGACAAACAAATAGATGAATAAATGAAATAAAGGAGGCCTTGGTGTGTTTGTACTATGACTTTGGCAGCAGGCAGAAGGTTGGTTCAAAGTGAATTTGAAGGTTAAGTATGCAGAAATTTTTGATAGGTTTCACTTCTCTGTTTACAAACAACATCCAAACTTGTCTCCTCCACTGTGGCTCAGTGTCAGCTGCAGCGCATGCTCACTGCCCCCGACCCTAGCTAATGGCATGGCTAACAGTCGTAGCTTTGTAAACACACCATAGATGGTAAACCAGCTGTGCCAGCACCTGTAGCGTCGCGTGAGATGAACTCAAGAGCCATACACCTGACTTCCTGCAAGTAAATGAGATACGGATAAAGAATCATTCTTTCTCTGTGTTAAGGCCGCCATCTCCCACTCCCTAACAGTGAGGCAGACATAAGACACAGACTCACAGGTATTAGAGGCCCAGAGATGATGACTGAGCAGGATTATTCCTGTGGAGACAAAATTTTTAATTATTATGAAAATTGTTCATCTCTCCCTGTGCTGATAGTTGAAGTCCGACCAGCATGAGAGCATTAATATGAAAATAACACGTTTGGTTTAAACTTCCAGAATGTTTAAGTTCCCTCTTTGTTTTTATTTTGACCTTTGTAGACGCTCCCTACATCAACTCACAGCCTGCTGAGAGTTCAAAGAGTTCACTATGAAGTGCCCAGATTGCAGGACGGCTTGTTCAGATCAGGATCATTATTTAGTTATTGACATGAAGGACCAGCCTGTGAGAGTCTCTGTTGTGATTTCAGCATGAGCGGCTTGTTCTTCTCCTCTTCTGCACTAGTTCACTTCATCACTGGACTAGAGACGTCAGCCAATCAGCTGCAGGCACACTGATGATGAGCAACTTGGATCTTCTCTGCTTTGTGTACCTTATCAAATATAAAGTGCATGAAAGTACTTCCTTCTACCCCCTGGCAAATATGTAGGAGCTTTCTGACAGCAGAATAAGAGCGTATATCTACAGTAGAATAAGAACTTTGGTTGGTGTCCCTTTAAGAGAGTGCACTGTGTGGTAAGGCTGACCATGTTTGTGGCAGCTGATTTATTCTGTTATTGAGTTTCCATTCTGGTTAACAGGTCAGACAATACAAGGACACACAAACCAGTATCCCCATCCAACTTAAACTTCCAGAAATGATTGATTTTAAGTATAAAATGCTAAACAGAGAAGGTAGATTATTATTTGTTTTCTTGGGGGTAATCTTATACAGCACTTTTAGAGATGTCTGATGATTTGGTTTTGCTGTAAATTATGCTGCTCCAAGCGAAATAACAAACGTCTTATCTCAACAAAGGAGCCTATCATCCAGCCTCAGAGCCTCCTCTGTACCAGCGTCACCGTTACTGTAAGCCTTTCTGTTATCTCTGCCTCCACCACCACCACCACCGCTGCTGCTGCTGCTTCCTTTCACCTTGATGAAACGAGAACTCTGGGGTACCGCGTCAAAAAGGAGGCAGGAGACCAAGGAGAGGGGCAGGAGGAGGAGGAGGAGGAGGAGAGCTGACTCACCCTTGTGTGGGGGCTTTTGCTGGCGCAGGGGGGCACTGAATCATCTGGAGCTTTTATTGAATATTTCCTGCATTTGATGTCATTATCGCCCCAGTGATCTTCACTGCCATCATCAGCCCTGTCCCTGAGACTCCAGATCACAGGCAGGGGAGGGGGGGAGGCTGGGGGGGTGAGGCAAAACAGCGTACAGGAGGAAGTGACTAAACAGAAGGCAGCTGCAGTCCTTTTGGACCAATGGAAGAAAAGCAGAGAGGATCTATTTTGTAGATATGTGGGATGTTTGTAATAAAGAAGGAGAGCAGAAGTTGTTTTCTTAGAGGAAGAAAGATCCAAAAGCAGAGACGGGGAACTATTGATGGATCACAGAGTACAGTTTCTGCTGGAAGAGAGTGTGTGGGCCCTAATCAATGAGGACAGTGTGATCAATACCTTATTTGTTGCTGCATAGAAATTCTCTACTGAGCCTCCACATAAAACTCATGACAGCAGAAGTGAAGTCATTTCTATATTTATTAGAAACGGATCACATTTCAACCCAAGCAGTATATAGATTCATTTTTTTAACCTTCAATGTGCCATGCATACAAAATCAGAATCAAAGTGTCCGTCTGTTAGTGCCCAATAAAGTTTATATATTCGTCCCATAAGGGGTTGATATCAAAGTCTTTCTCCTGTGCAATTAATATTCACAGATATGTACATTCAAATTAGTCAGCCTCGAATATCAAGCATCCTTGCAAAAAAAGAAAAAAAGAAAACCAACGTTAAAAGTAAAAAGTTACAAAAACCATCAAATTAAACAATATATTTCTCTTTTTTAAAATATAATTAACTATTCGGCTAACATGAGTTAAATTATGATTGCTTCATTTTTTTAACCGTAGGCACGTCGTAGATAGGTGAGGCGTCTTTGAAGCCAAACTGAGGCCCTGTGTGTGTGTGTGTATATGTGTGTGTGTGTTTGTTTCTTCCCCCGTCCTCACTGCAGCTGATGTCTGTGTAAACAAAACCACCGAGCTAGTCTGAAAAATTAGATCAAGATAACAAAAAAAACAGAACGATGTCTAAAGGTTTCCTCTGCTCCAGCGTCTCGCAGGGTGACTATCTGATATGTGATAAAAAGAGAAGGAGCTCAACGAGGAGCTGCTTCAGAGATGTTTCATGGCTCACAATGATTGGTTTCTTTGGTATAAATAACCACGATGTCCTACGAAATAAAAAAGAACATCTAAATCAGGAAATTATACAGTAATGATTGGGAAATAACCACCATCTTTAGTCCCTCTCTTCACTGAATTTGTCCAAAAGCAGGATTAATATGTAAGTGAGTGATGTGTGTGGATGTGGTGATACACCGTGATTAAATCTCACATTAACATCGAAAGAAGCGTCACACTGTCACTTTTCTGTGGAACGGCACATGATAAGGTATTAAAAAACCTAAATGTGTTGTGTCACTTGTGGGTTAATCTGTCACATTTATGCTTCTAAGTTATTCAACTTCAGTTCTTCATGGCGTTTATTTATGTGTGTTTAAGTCGTCCGTGCATTAGTGGGAATCAGCTCTCGCACGTTCTCACATTCATTACGGTTCAGAGAGTTTTGGGAGATGAAACGGCGATTTATATTTCTTACACTGCTGTAAAAAATAATAAAAATGACTCAAAAAGAGCTGGATCTAATCAAACTTTTGATAAAATAATAAATTAGTGAATAAAACTGAAGGCCTTTAAGAGATTCCAGGTTTCTCGATTACTTTTTTTTTGCTGTTATTCATTTTCATGAACAGAATTTGACATCATTCATTCATTCACGAGTAAAGAAGTGAAAATACTTCAACATATCTGCAGAATAATGTGGAAGGAATGCATTGCGATAGTATTTTATCACAGTTTCCCCTCAGCTGTAATTCTCATCCGATGCAGAGACGATGGCTGTTGGTGGTGTCGTGTTGAACCTGTCGTCAGGTTTCAAGTGGGTTTTAGTGCGCGTTACATGTGTCATCACAACAGATTCAGGTGGAGAAGATCTTTGAAGAGTGCTAATCCTATCCTTCAACCAGAGCCCTGAAAATACCATCAGGTAGTTCGCTGCCGGGGAGCAAAGAAGGTAAAGAGATGGAGAGAGAAGAAGAAGACGAAGGTAGATTAAAGGAAGGAAGGAAGAAGGAGCTAGTAGGTCAGTACCTTCTCCCTGTGGTGACTAATGAGTCTCCTCCATCCTGGACAGTATTTTTAGGATGCTCTACATGTCCGCTGAGGCACGCGGGTTGCCAAGGTGACCTGTTTTCACCGTGATCAACTATGTAACCCAGAGTGGCTGCTGTTTAGGAGGAAGGAAGGCAGGACGAAAAGATAAACTTCCCCTTGAAGGTGGCTAATTTGGCACACAGCATGTCCTTTAGCACGGCATCTTCAAGTAAAAACTGAGTAACAAAGAAAAAAAAAAAAAAAAAAGACCCCGCGTAAAGTTCCTGTTCCAGTGAATGCACATGCTGATATACTGGATTCACCTAAGGCAAAAAGGATTGTGAGTAAGTGTGGAAAGTGCTCTTTGAGTGTAATCCTCCACAGCTCCAGAGTCCTGCAGAGGCATCAGTGTAGGGAGGGGGAGAGGTGTGTGTGTGTGTGTGCGGGGGTCCCGGTCAGGGTTGGTGTTTGTCCCCCCTCCTCTCCACACCTTTTTCGAAGCGATCCAGCTGAGTCAGGATGCGCCCCCCCCCCCCTCTCACACACGCACTCTCTCTTGGTCTCCCCGTGGCCCACTCAAGGAGACACGTTGAGGAGCTTGGTGGATTTATTGGGGTAATTGATGGCCAGGCTGATGGCAGCGATGTTCTTCAGAGCCTGCACAATAATAAAAAAAAGAAAGTGAATGAATTACACAACAGAAGCCAGAAAGCCAGTTTTTCACCTGCGCTCTGCACTGCAGGCTGACTGCTGATAAAAAGGAACAATAAATACTAAATCTAAACTAATGATGCCCAACTTCTTCACAAACTTCAGAATAAAAGCAGCAAAAGATGAGCTGCCTGGGGCCGTTTTCCAATTTTTCTCCCTTTCTGTCTGCTCTCTGACATTTGCTTACTGATGACTACAGACAGTTGTTGTCGTTTCTCTCTGTCTTACAGAACAACAGGACTGACCAGGGTTTAACTCTGTGATGGGTCAGTTATATTATTCACTTTGACTGACAAACAGGCAAACTAACAACAGTCGGTATGTACGATCAAAAAATCTGAGTAAACAGTCTGTCTGGTTTATTTTCTGTTCTCTTTTTTTTATGTAATCTTCTCTTTTTATGGTCTTTGGTTGAGTGGTTACAAATTAACTTCAGTCAGAAAGTCTTCCATGGAAACGATTGTGTTGATGACAATGAATTAGTCATAAGCTAATGATCGTTGTCTGTCTTCACTCTGTGTGTGTGTGTGTGTGTGTGAGCCCTGTGAAAGGCTGGTGAACTATGGATGGAGAGATCAAAGGAGGACAAATAGGAAAATGGGAAGGTGAAAGGAGAGTGAATGCACTGAAGTAAAAATGGAAGGGATGGAGACAGCAGACTGAAAAAGGTATGGATAGGGGGACGGATAGAAGGAAAAAAAAGGATGGAAGGATTGATAGGAGGGATGTCAGTCAGGAAGGATAGAAGTAGGAAGGAATAAAGGAAGGAAGGGAGAGAGAAAGAAAGAGAAATCAGTCAAGGATAAAAGAAAGAAGGAAGGGAAGAATGCAAGAAATGAAGTAAAGATGGGAATAAGGAAGAATAGAAAGGATGAAGAAAGAAGGAAGGGAGGTAGGAAAAGAGGAGAAAGAAGGAGGGATGGATAGATTAAATGACAAGGAGAAGAATGTAAGAAGTGAAGTAAAGTAAGAAAGTAAATAAAGAAAGAAGGAAGGAAGGACGGTTGGAGGGATGGAAGGATAAATGGATGAAGGACAGGAAGTAGAGAAGAGGAGATGGGAGGATAGAAGGAAGGGAATGTAGATGGATGGAGGGATGCATGGATCGGTGGATTAACGAATGCATAAACAAAGAGGAGAATGGAAAAGGAAAGGAGGGATGGATGTGGGGAAAGTTTGATGAATAACAGGATGGAAAGATGGAAGCGAGGAGGGAAGAAGATACTGGAAGGAGGGATGGATGAAAGGATAAATGGGAGGACGGATTGAGGATGGATGGATAGAAGGAAAGATGGAAGCAAGGAAGGAAGTAGGAAGGAAAGACAGAAGGAGGGATGGTTGGATAAAAGGACTCAGAAGAATGTAGGAAGTGAAGTAAAGATGGGAGCAAGGAAGAAGAGAAAAGAAGGAAGGAAAAGAAGAGAGAAATGTAGGGATGGATAAAAGGAAGCAAGGAAGAATTTCAGGAGATGGGGAAAAGACAGAAGGAAGACATGGAAGGATGGAAGGATGGAAGGAAGGAGGATGGAAGGAAGTAGGGCAGGAAGAAAGGAGAGAAGGACGACTCGATGGAAGGAAAGAAGAGAGGAAAGGAAATCAATTTAATGAAGGATGAAAGGAAAGAAGGGTTGGTGGAAGCTAGGAGAGAAGGACGGAAGACTAAGGGTAAATGAAAGGAAGAATGAAAGGTTTAAGCAAAGATAAATGGATGGAGGGAGCGATCTCAGAGGAGATTAAATTGAATAGTTTAGTTTTCAGGTTGGAGGTTGAACTTTAATCTTGAGGCCGTTCAGTGATTTGTCACTTTTAATGCAGAGAGTTCCCTCAGCGTGAAAAAAGTGATTTCCGTCCTCCAGGGAGCTCAGGCTTTGACAGACGACTGTACCTGATGATTGTGTTATCACGCTCTGAGGGTTCACTGGTGATTCCTCTGCAGAAACCCTGATATCTTTCACTGGTATTAGTGTTTAATTGTGCGAAAAAGCAGGATGAAAAACAGAGGAGAGGGAGGAGCAGAGAGCGTGATGGTCTGAACACTGAGGCTGCTGTTGGGTCTGATGAAGTCATCAGAAGATAAGAGGCTATCAGAGGAGGTGAGGCCTGAGAGGGGATTAAAAAAACATCTATCTGATGACGTTTCATCATGTTTCGGCTCTCTCAGTGTGAGCCTCTGCGTGCTCACTCCTCATCTCTCCATCAGTGACGTCATCATAGTTACGACTCCTGCAGAGTCACCTATGGATCCAGCCTGACAGGTGTTAGATAACGGCTCTACACAACCACCCACAGTGTTTTTTCACCACCCCGCAGCCTCTGCTCCTCTTAACTGCCTTCAAGCTCCTCTGATGTGTTCAGGGTCCACGGAGCAGAGAGCGCCGCGGCTCGCCCTGCCCGCCGCAGATGCTAATGGACTGTAATTATCAAATACATTAGTCCTGAGTGAGGCCCACACACACTCAAAACAAAAGGAGGGGGGGGGTGCTGAGGGAGCTGCTGGGTGTCAACAGCTTTATGATTCACTAGCAAACAGAGACGTCAGCCTGGGGGTGACTCACAGGCTGCTCAATTAACAAGACGGCGTGTTTGAGAGGGACGCTTGTGTAATGTTACTGGAGGGCGCACAGACAACTTCTGTGAGCTGACATTAAATCTGCACGACTCCATGAAAACCTGACACTGTGATATCATTCACTTCATTGAAGAGAAAAAGAAAGAGGAAATAAACCAGGTTGATGTGGTGTGTGTAAACCAGGCTGCAGAAAATGAGAACAATATGAGATGTGCGATTATATTATTGAATAATGCAGCAACAATAACAAAAAATGTGATTAGCAGACTCTAAAGAGTGTCTTTAAGCTTTGTTTACAGCATGTCCCTCATAAACCCTGCAAACACCAATCAGGGGAGTTGGTAACTAGCTTTAGCTTCATCTAAAAGCCTCAAATTGCTGTGACAGCGTGGACTCTAACCCAGGCCTTCACTCTAGACCCGATGGAGCTTCTGCAGAAACCACATCAGTGTGTTTTATGAAACAGACGTGTGAAGGTCTTACCATAGCCGTGTGGTTGAGGAGCTGCTCGTCAGTGGTCATGGCTAACAGATACTCCTGGAGGATCCCCTGAGACTGAAAAACAAACACATGAAACGTGTCAGAGAGGATTTCTGCCTCATTCTTCAGCAGAAACAAATCACACAAATCTTCACAGTTATAAAGTCCAAGCAAGTCAAACTGCTCGGTATCAGAATGATTAAATACTGTTTCAAATGGGGGTTTATTTGTACACATAGTATTTATTATTCTTTCATAATTTCACTCATCGTTGATTAGAATTAAGTCTCCAAACAGTAAAATTACATATTTTCTCTCAGCTGGATTAAACTACGCTCATATTTACAAGTGTGTGTTCATCTGTCTGACTCCTGTAGAACAAAATATGTTTGATAAAACTCAGAAATTTATTCATTCATCTGCTACCACTTTTCCTGTTCAGGGTCGCAAGTGGCTGGAGTCGCTCCCAGCCGTCTTAGGGCGAGAGGCGGGGTTCACCCTGGACTGTTTGCTGGTCAATAACAGGGCCGACACAGTCATGACATACCATGAGTCAGTACATCCAAACTGATTTACAGTCATAACAGTTTCATTACTTCAGAACTGTGGAGATACATCAAGTTTTCTGATCAGACTAAATATCCCAGACTAGATCAAATCCTAACATCCACTTATTTAAAGGAAAAAAAGATTTTAATCAGGTGAGTGTAGAAACTCTAGTTTGTTGTTCAAAACTTTTAGTTATGACAATTATAGATCTGGATTTTCTTGATTAAAGCAAAACACTGCAATAAAAAACTTGATTAATATTACAATGTCAAGACAAGGCAAAGCTGTAACACTTTGGACAGTTTCCTCTCAAATTAATTAAATCCCCACTGCACAGTAACTCTCACAGTCTTACAGTTTGTGCTGATTTAATGTCTCCTGTGGAAAAAAATATGAAGTCTGGTGATTCACATAAAGAACTGGTAAACCTAATTTGGTCATCTTTAAAAGAATTAATCCAGATCCTGCCTCCTCTGTTGCTGTAAAACAGGGACAAAGTAATCTGGCATAGATGTGAACGAACAAATCTGGGTCATTTTTATCCAGATCAAACCTCATAAACAAGCTAATCTGAACGCTGTTAAACCTGTACTCAAATTAGGAGATTTCTGACATAAAAAGAACTAAAAAGACACAAAAAAATGCTCAAAATAATAAAGTTTAGAGTCTTTTCTCGGAAGTCTGAGACAAACGTCTCCCAGGTCACATACAGAGTCTGGAAACACAGATTAAACAAGAGAACAGAGAAATAGGCTGAATGGATTCTTTACTGGATTTCAGACACAATCCAGATCCCTGGTCCTCCATTCATCTCACAGCCTCTCGTTGTTTATGCTGGGGAACATCCTAGACCCATTTGTTCAGTCAGCAGTTCACGACACGCTGTTTTGTTTCCTAAATATAACTTTTCACTTCCTGTGGTGGAGGGTTGTTGCTATATTCTCAGAGGACCTGACTGTGAGACCCGTGTGCGTACGAGGATCAGGACTGATGCTGGAATGTGAGCAGCACTGGAGCTCCTTACAGCTCTAAAATGAGCTGGAACTGGTTTCAGACCTAATATGGCCAAAGAGGACTGTGTGAAACTGGCTGTATGTCATCACTGCAGTTACACTCATAAGTCAACATGACATGAAGGCCACCAGCCTCAGTCCACACTAATCCTGGACTTTTAGGAGGGTGCTGACAGATGGTGCAGACAGAGCGCTGCTTCTTGGAGCTGGTGCAGGTTTTCTAACATTTAGGTTCATGCTAAGGTGAATGTAAATCTTGCTTCATGTATTAGTTTGGAAACTGCTTTGATGGACAACTCTCTTTGAAAAATGCAGATGTGAGGAGTTCTTTAAACTTTTGAGGTGCTAAAAAAAACCCTCTTCACCTGTATGGCAGCCAACACAGGGCACTCTTAAAGAAAACACAGGTTTTCATGTGCGTTGTGCAACTTTTGCAACAATATAAGCATGACATTTGTCGGGCTGCGATTTCTTAGATGAATATCTAAATAAGAAGATATGTGAGTGACATTATTTCCATGCAGCAACATTGAAACTGACATGGTGAATGAAAACATCTCCAGTTTAGCTCTGCTCTGTCACACCACTGGATCAGGTCAGTTTCATTTCCACTGAATGTATCAAATCAGACTGAATCCATTCTTTTGTGGTTACTTCATACAAAATCAAGCCTTTCAATTAAGTTTCTATAGCCTGTCTATGCACATTACTAATAGATCTAAATGAGCATCAATTTATATATTTTACTACATTACATGCAACAACTCAGACAGTTATTTCACCTTCTCAGCTCTGTGTCATCTCACCTGCTGTTATCAGAGTCGGGCAGAGTGATGTGACGTGCTTAGAAAACAGTTAATGGTCATGTGATCCAGAGAGAGGGAGCAGTAAATGTGAGTGAAGTCTAGCAGGGATTTGGACAAACTGATGGTTTTATTTTTTGTTGTTTTCTTATATTTAATATTACATAAGGTGCTGTATTTAACACATTCAGGGTTAAAGTTAGCAGCTTCTGTATCTGTGAGTTTAGCTTTGTCCAAGAGTCTGTTATTATCATTTCACTGGGAGAATTTAGATGAACTAGTAAACTTTTAGAATTATAAAAATATACATTGCAGAAAACAAAATTATTGCAATAACTTTCCCCGATATTATGCAGCCGTAACCTGATCAGTATTGGCCAATTCAATTCTAGGTAATAATGAGTATATGAAAATTGGTGTCTAAACCTGTATCAGGACCTGAAAGAATTGAATTGTTGTGTCTCTATTTCTGTCCCCTTGTTGCAGTTTTCCACAGTTATTAATGGTCACCTGCACACACACACACACACACTGATGACCTGGGCTGTTACAGTAAGAGACTATCAGTCTCATTTATACACATTCACATGCTGATAGAGTTCAATGTTCATGTCAAAATGCTTCCTGTGTAATTAGTTTAAAATCACAATCACTGGCGTTAATTAGATCCACCTGACAGCTCGTTTTTATTCCTGTCATAATTCTTTTAACAACCTTAAACAAATACAGCTACACCCAACGCCCACTTTGTCAGCTGATGAGGAGGTAACAGACGTGTGGTTTCCCTAAACTAACAGAGTAGAGCTGTCTTGATGTGTGTGAGGTTTACTGACACCTGCAGTTCACAAACCACAGCATGCTACTTGATTTACCCGCTTGAGTATAAGCTTCAAGTTAAAGTTAAATCAAAAACCCCACTGTTTTCCTATTTAGTCATCCTCCTGCAGCGTTTAAGTATCGGATTCTACCTTTAAATAACCTAGAAGGACACTTATCTGCAGATGCTGGCTCCTCATAGATAGTAGAAGTAAAATAGCTTGTGCAAAACAGTCCGTACTATAATGGAGTAAATCTTCACACCTCATATGACCTTCATCCTAAACCGTCACAGAGGAGGATCCAGAGGGGACAAACCACAGCTGAAAACACACCTGTGTGTGTTGTGTTGATAAAGGTGAGGTCTTAAAAAGGTGTCAAACCACCATCATGAGTTCATCACTGCTAACACTGAAGTGTCCATAAGGAACATATTGGATAAGCTGCTGTAAACTACTACTGCCCCCTGGTGGTCGTCCACCAAACGGCCCCTCACAGAAAAACAAAATCCAGCTGGAGCAGATGGGAGCCCTGAACCCTTCCTGAATGACGAGTGCACTGATGTAATATTATTGTCAGACCAGAAGCCTCTGGGCCACAGCGAGCAGACCTGAAGGCAGCCGGGGACGCGCTGCTTTTCTAAACTGTCTGGTCCCATTGCATCTACAGATGGGAACCTCCTGGCTGACGGCGTGCTCATAATCCCTAAGACTCCTCTTGATCAATAATGCAAGACAATCACAGGAGAGAGACAGAGAGAGCATCACATCACAGGATGGATAGCATCTCTTCCTCTCTCGGGCAGTCTGCAGGGAGCCGCTGTAGCTGTGTGGCTGTCTGGCAGATGGCAGGGCCGCGCTTTGGCCCTGAGCCCAGCACAGAACAGGTGGGAGGAGGAAAAACATGCTCATCTCACTGAGCGATGGATAAAGACAGAGGTACAGGATGAAATATTGAGTTAATTTTACTCAGTGTTTTATTCAAACAGCCTCATATTTAAAACAGGATCTAACAAGGAGACGCTCAGACAGGAAAACGGTTTCTTATTGACTCTGCTGTATAGTTTACCTTCAGAGTCAATAAAACTATCAACACAGCAGAAAACGACCAAAGAACCTAAACAAACACTTGGAATGTCACATGACCACACCTCAAGCTTCAAAAACAACTCATTTCACAACTGCTCTATATGTGTATGCGTGTGTGTGTGTGTGTGTGTGTGTGTGTGTGTGTGTGCGTCACTCACGATGGCTCGAGCCTCTGCGATGAAGAAGAGTTCAGTGAGGGCTCTGTGCAGAGGCAGCAGCACGGTGATACTGGTGGGATCCTGGCTCAGGCTGTTTTCCATGGACATAAAGAGCTGCCATAGAGGTCGCAGCAGCGTCAGCTCACAGGCGCTGAGGTGAAAGCAGAAAGAAGAGTGAGACCAAAAAAGAACAAGTCAATCCGCAGAAACGCAAAAATAGAGTCACACTGTGGAAAAAGTAACTAGAGCAACATAACATAATCCATTCATCATCAACATAACCATAAAGTCCCAAGAAATTGAACAGTGCACCAGTAAGAGGTAAACCCTGAGGTTATCTCTAGAGAAAAGAAAATCTGGCCTGAAGTACAGGCCTCTGTTCACCACGTCACTGAGAAATCTGTACTCCATGTATGAGCTGAAGGTTTCCTTATCACGTCTTCTCAATCTGCATATGGAGTAACAATAGCAGAGCACTTCTTATGGACTTTCTTGGCTTTCAAAGTTAACCCCCTTTCATTTTTTTCTAAGGCAGCTGTTTCCTGACTCAAAGCTGGAGCTCTTCCTTCTTCAGCTTTGATCAGAACCAAACACTCTGCTGACTGCTCAAGAAGACGTCAGGCTCTTTGATGAAGAGTCATACAGGTACACGCGTAAATTTTTAATGACTCTGAGAAAGATGTTATCCAAAAGTTACAAAACTGGGTTAAAATGATGAAAACTGATGGCCAACCCATTTTGAGTGGCGTAGAAAAACAATAGTGGGAAACTGGAGTTGAAATCTACAGGTCTGTGATTTGGTTAAAAAATGGAATATACTTTTGTTTTTACAAGTCTCAAAATCAGATCTTAGATGTGGGCACAGCCTCGTTCTGGCTTGTTGTTCTTGAGACCATTTTTTACATGGTCTCGGGCTTTTCTTGTTCTCGATGGGTCTTGGACTGACACATTGGTCTCAAGGGAATTGCAGTCCACAATATCCAGGCATGCTGTTGGTTACGTTTGATAACGCAAAAACAAAATCAAAAAAAACAAACCACACAAAACAAAAAAAATTAAAAAAGCATTTGAAATTCAAAGTTAATGGAGCAGTTGAAACTATACAACCAAATATATACACTGAGCAGCTGAACCCCAATATGGTGTTCTATTTCAAAGCTTATGCAAATTTTGTATTGTTAACCCCAACACTAGTTTGTTATTTTTTGTATTTCAGCCTTGGTCTCTATGGCTCTATAGGTCTTGGTCTTGTTTTGATCTGGAACCCTCCAACCTTGGTAGTGTATGGGTCAGTCTTTACTACAAGTCCACCTCATTTACAAACTTTTCTCAGGAAGAGATTTCTTTTAAAATTTACCATACAATTCTTTTCAAAAGTTCAGAAACCACAAATTTTTTCTCCTCTGGAAGTTAAAGAGAATTCTACCAACACACTTACAAGCCTAAATGACGCCAAAGCTATTTGATACACATTAATAGGCTGCAATGTCAGTGGAAAATTACTGATTATTCTGCACCTCTTTGTAACTAAAGAATAATTTAAAAGTTTATCAAATGTGGTCTTCTTTTTCTTCAGTTATGTAACGTTTGGTCTAAAATACAAAAATGATAGAAAATGTTTGAATTAATCTGTGTTATGAAGACTTGGTGATACTTTGCCCCTTGAAAAAAAACAAACTACCCACCTGTGATCAGCAGTGCACATGAATCACTCTGCCCAGTGGAAACTTAGAGTGTAAAGTCTACACACATTTTTCAGTGAAGGTGGATTAAAGCTTGGTCAAAGCGCACCTGAAAGTCATCGTGACCCGGTGGTGGCTGAGTCAGTCTGCTTATGCAAATTCCTAAACACATCCCTCACCTCATATCTGCGGGGATGTTGGAGGCTGTTATGCAAACCTGGTGTGGAGTTAAAATCCTGCACCTGGAGGGGGAATAGCTTGGTTTTCTCAGTATGATCAGAGTCCAAGTCTAAACGTAGCAATATCTCCACTAAGGCATGTGATGGTTTGTGTTGCGATCAATTAAGATGTTAAAGCAAGTTTTGATCCTTAGAAGAGCAGAAGAAAAAAGGAGAAAGGAATATGTAGGTGAGGATGATCTCTTACGTTGTGGACTGACACTGCAGGAGGCGGAGCAACAAGTGAATGGCTTTGAGACGCTGGTTTCCAGTCTGACGACAGGCCACGCCCACCTGCCACTCCCAGATGTCAGCCAGTGGAAGATGACCCAGGACCTGCTCGTCTGCTAACATTTGCTTCAGTATCTCAAAACCTTGTTGGAGAAAAGGGAAAGTGCAGAGAGGTTGGAAACCTTTAACACATCTCTGTTTCCTTGATGGTTTTATTGTGAGTGTTTGATTCATGGAGTCATGAGCACCTGTCTGGAAGCGTCCTCTGTGGCCTCCTGTGACAGTGAACTTGTAGCCCCACTCTGTGTTGCTCATGTCTGACATAAATCTGTAGTAGAGCGTGTCACCTGAGAGGAACCAGCATACATGTCACAAATTAATGATCAGTTAAACACAATACTCACCATTAAATCTCTGAAAAAAGAGGAGCAGAAAAAGAAGACTCACCAGGAATCTCAAAGTCAGACCATTTCTGGGGCGAGCCGCTGAAGTTGTGGACGTCCTGGAGGAAATCACTGCTGCTGGACATGAAGAGCTCATCACAGCCTTCTTCTGTGTAGCAACGGGAGTCAAACTTTATAGACAGGTAGATGGCCCCTGGGATGTGCACCTTGTCCTGAAAGAGAAAAGATGACAGATACAGTCTTTGAACTAACTGTGCAGAGTTCACAGAGCGAAGTCTTAGAGACACAGAGGCTCCTTTTCAACTTGAAACGTGAGAAAAGGCTAATTTAAGACTTTAAAGACCTTATTAATGCCACCTTGAATGAAATTTAAGACCAAAAAGACTATACATATAGTTGATGGTTGGGGATCCTGCTGTATCACAACCAAATCATAGTATATGTGTCACTCAACGAGCAACTTTTAAGACGGTATCCACTTTACTTCTCCTTCTCGAAAAGTCCCACAAAAACAATTAATAAATAAATAAAATAAACAAATCCTGTCTTGACAAATTTGAAACCTTTGAAAAATGTATTCAAGACCAGAATATAACATTTTAATGAATTTAAGACTTTTTAAGGCCTTAGTTTTGGATATATGAATTGAAGACTTTTTAAGACTTTTTAAGGCTGTGTAGTGTGGGAACCCTGCTTTTACTCACTGCAAAGTTGGTGTTGTTGTCGTAGGGGTGTTTGGACTCTCTGATCTGCACAGCCATACCCGGCTCCTCCATGAACTGGCAGGCAGTGAGGGACAAACTGCACAGCATGCTCTGACTGCAGCCCTTCAGCACCCTCTGCAAAATCTGATCAATAAAAAACAAAAACAACCAATTGAAAAAAAATCAGATAAAAAATCCCTGGATAAACTCATATTTAAAGAATGAATTCAACACAATCTCCACACTTTGCCGCCCACCTTCTCCCACAGCGGCCTCTCCTCCAGCTGCATCAGCATGTCCAGGATGTAAGCCATGTGTGAGGCGCCGTTCAGCTCCAGCGCCTCCTCGCTCAGTGCTGCCTCTGCAGGCCAGTCAGCCAGCAGCGAGGCCAGCACGTGGCGGGCGTAGAGTGTGGCGATGGCTTGGTTAACCTTCACCAGGTATTGACGGACCGCTCGATTGCTGCGCACGTCCAGCTCTTTGTGCAGCAGAGCTGAACTTTTGGTGCGCCTCTGTTTGGCATAGCTGAGCTGTAGGTCACTTTCTGAATTGGTGATGAGCTTCTGGGGGACGACGGCGATCTCCTCTGTGGCCTTCTCACAGTGAATGGGTTTAGACTGGGGGAGGGGATTAGGATGATTCAGAATATTAAAGTTGTCAAGTGACTGTGGCTCATTTTAAGTCTAATAAGCCACTTTTTTTTCCAAAAATAAGACAGAAAACACTTCACATTTCTTCATGAGGCTGGGAAACAAACTCACCACACATGAAATCACGATCATATCAGTGTCCACAGCCTTGGTGTTCCTCTCCTCCCCGGAGCGTGGACGCCGGGTTGGTTGCCATTTCTGAGCCAGTGTGCGGATTGTCTCGTCGGTTTTTATCTCTTCTCCATCAAATCTGAAAACATGCAGAACAGAAACCCATGAGCTTTACCTGAGTGGATCTAGTAGAAAAGTCTAAATCAAAAAGAAATAAGGGAGCTGGTCCTGACCTTTTCTGCACCTCTAGGAAAAAGGAGTCGGTTCTCTTCATTTGCAACTCATACATGGCTCTCAAAATGGGTAGAGGGGCGTTTAAGGCATCATGGGTGACCTACATGAAACAAAAAGAGACTTTAGACCATCACCCTGCATGTAATTTCACCTCATTAGAAACTGGAGATTAATTTTCCTCACCTGGAAGCAAATCTTGGTGTCCTCATCGAGTCCCTCTAAAGGGTCGGGCCTGTTGACGTCACTTTCGTCGGCGCAGCAGCTGGAGTGGTCGGAGTCGTGCTCTTTGTCCTGCTCCCTCTGGTCCCTCTCGGGGTCCTGGGCCATGGAGTGGATCTCCCTCTTGGAGGAGTAGAGCATGATGGAGAGGATTTCCAGATCTCTCAGCAGCCACAGTTTGCTGAAGCCTGTTCCTTTGCTGCACTTCCTCACCAGCAGCTGGGTTAAACCTGATTTCTGGATGTCCTCCTGAGCCTGCTCCACACCGTGTTTCTGCACAACAGGACACAACACAGAGTGAGTCTCTGGGGATTTTATTTTTGTGAGCCAAGGCTGTTTCTCAGGTCACTAAACATTTTTCAAACTTCACTTTCAAACACAATCCAAGACCAAGAACAGACATTAGATCTGGAAAGACAAGTTATTCAACTACATAACAGCAGGCAGAACAACAGGGTTAACATGTGTCAGGTATGTTTATCTAACACATTAACTGTTATTAAGCTGCTCAGTAGCATAAAGAACATACCTGGTGCAGGTATAGCAAGCAGCATATAGTTATCATCAACCTCGAGCGCCATCTCGCAACTGTACATATCAATGTTTACTCCTTGGCTCATGTCAGTCGGTATGAATTAACATTCAAAAACATGCTAATTTTCTATACATAAGTTGCACCTGACTCTAAGTTGCAGGAAAAGCCAAACTATAAAAAAGGGTGACTAACAGACCATAAAATATAGTTAGTACATCAGTATAAAATCTGGGTGTGACAACGATGTTCAATCCAAAGTCATATTGCAAGAAAAGAAGTCTTTTGTTTGACTGAATTATCAAAATGATCTTAGAATTTGAAGAAAAGTAAGGCACCCAAAAAAAGAAATTCTGCTTTTTTTTTCATTGCCTGAGTTTTTTGTCTGAGTTTGAGACATCAGGGGACACTCATGTCTTTCAGACACACATAAAAGGTGTTTTATTAGTTTCTAAACTCTACACAGTCTCATTCGCTCAGACGAGCCATGTGAAATCCTTACAGATATCTGAAAACACTTAATCCCTAGGAAGTGCTGCTGAGGCACTGTGTCTCATCAATTCAGACAAACAGAGCACAGTTTGTTTTTGTGCATTCATTATTCATAACTGAGATATTGTGGAACTTTAATGCAATACACCTCAGAAAAAAAATATGATCAACTTTTTGATGCTGAGTTATTTGGTTGTTGCTCTTTGACACCACTAGGTGGTGCTGAGTGTCACTCAGATGAGGTCATTAGAACTGATTGAAGAGAAGTTACTTCTGTAAGACTGTCTGTTTGCATGACTTAAACTTGCTTAGGGGGCCCCAAGGGTGTCATACACATGTTGTATTGTTCAAAACATTGTTTTTTTGCTTGACAGAGTTAGTTTGCTTCAATAATAATGATAACCTGAGGTAGACTATATTTTTGGCTGTTTTGAGAGATTTCCTCTACCATTCTCTGCACAAGTGTTTGTAATCTATCTCAACAAAAGGTTTGATGTACCTTGAGTGTGTTGTAGAGGCCTTTCAGAGCCAGGGAGAGAACCCAGGAGGCCTCCACGGCATCAGGAGAGCCGTTGTCCTGGCTGACCTGCAGTAAATGGCTGATGATGGAGGTGAAGTTGCTCAGGTAGCGGCTGAGCAGAGTCTTCTGGGAGCCCTGTCCCTCTAACTGACCAGGCAGACCGGCTGCAGTGGAGTCCTGTGACTGGATGAGTTGGTAATCTTTCACTGAAAAGAGAGAAAGCAACAGCGGATTTATTGCAGGTTTGTTTTTTACACACACTGGCTGAGCAGCTACTTGTGCTGAAACATCACCGACCTGTTTTCCTCTTGCGTGTCTTGACGTCCACCACAGCAGCGTGATTCTTCTCTGTGAAGTGTTTCAGCAGGATCATGTTGTGCTGCTCATTGGCGTTGTCAATGAATACTGTCTGGGTGCCCACACACAGAACCTGACAAACAGAAACACATACCTATCACACCTATGTCCAGAAAGTCCTGGAAACAGCATAAAAACTTCACAGCCTCCTGTTTCCAGCCTACCTCAGGGAAGCCGACCAGCACCAACAGGGTGAAGAGGTTGGTGCGTTTCAGAGTTTGTGGAAGCTGCTGGATACAATGGTCGGTGAAGGCGGCGATGACTGTGCACCACTCAGGACACACATTCAGAGTGTGTAAGACATCTGCCACTGTGCACGCCCAATCCAGACCAATACGACTGTAAAACACAACACATAATGAAATCAGTTGTGTAAGAAATCAGAAATCAGAAACAGTTCAATGGTTGCAAAGATTGGTAGATGAGACCAAAAAAATACAGGATATATGTTTAACCCTTATATTGGCTTTGGATTTACCATGCACTGTCATTTCTGACAGAAGAAGTGCAAGGTGTACATTTTCTCCAGTTATTTTTTGTTTCCTCCATTTAGGCAACATTTACATATATTCAACGCTTAACTTTGGTCATATATGGTGTGATAGAAGTTATTCCTTGAGTATAAAAAAGTAGAAATTTTAGATTTTTTTTTCCACCAAGGTTATTATCAGAGGTTCATATGTTGATGTATTATCACAGACAGGTATATATCAAAGTGTTGGTAGGATATTGTTTTGAAATCATTTCAATTTCTTGAATGGCAGCAAGATGCTATAAATTTTTATAAAGCACACACAGTTTTACAAAAATAGTCATAACTGATTTTTCATGCAAATACCATAGCATGGAGCCATCCACGGATTTTTGAAGCAATTCTTTGAAAGAAAACGAAAGTTAAGATAAATAAATTGAAACCGGGTCAAATTGACCAAAAGACAACAGGAGGATTAAAGAAGTGACTCAAGTGATTTAGTCAGATTAGAAAAGTGCCAGTTTTGTGGAAACTGGGGGTCTAGGTTCAACAGGCCTTTCTTACCCTCTAATCTTTGTGATTCACCCTCATGTTGTCCTTTACGTACCTGTCCAAACATACAGCCCCCAGGCTGAAAAGCAGTTGTGTCGTCTTCCAGCCCTGAGTCTCTAAACTGGCCGCCTCTCCCTGAGTCAACAGCTCGTACTTGTCGGCCAGAGCCTCTGTGACAGCGGCGTCCGACTCTGTTGGAGAAATTCGGAGCAGCAGCTGACCCAGCAGTCCGAGCGTGAGGTGGAAAGTCTCGTTCAGGGAGCCAGCGTTGGAGATGACGGCTCTGAAAAGCTGGGGCAGGATGGAGTTCAGGCTGGGAAGGGACAGAGTGTTGCCCTGGGGACACGGCGGGAAGATGGTGATGTTATACAAAGACCAAATGAAGACGATGTTAATGTTGATGCAGGAATGTGAATCCTGACTATCAGGGAAAGAAGTGTCTGTGCAAAAATCTAGGAAGGTTTTAATGTAGGTGTTTAATGTGTAAATTGAAGTTTGAGTATCAGCCAAGCAGAAGACTTGAGCAAGCAGCAGGAAACCTGACTCAGCATAAAGGCTGGAAAAAGAAAGCTCAGCTCTTTATCTCACTTATTAACATTTAAAGCATAAGTTATTTAATCCAGTCTGGAGCAGATCAATAAAAATACCAAGAAAAATCCCATTATTTGTGGGTTTTTCAGTGTGGAGTTTTCTTGCCCGGGAGCAGAGGCTTAAAAAATCCCCTCCTTCAGATGAAAATAGACTTTAATAACTTATTGCATCTAATAAAGAAATATTTGACCTCTTAGTTCTTTAAAAACATTGTTGAAAAATCACACAAACTTTGTGAAATGTAATGTACGAACTTAGGATGTGATGATCGGACATTTTATCACCTTGGGATGGAAAAAGACTATCCAGGTCTCCCTTTCAATTTATTAGTTTTAATATCAGTGGGATGAAAACAGAAGTTGATGGTTTGACGTACTGGTTTTGCTGGTGGCAACATGGCTGCTAACAGGCCCAGGATCCTCTCTCTGGAGCACTCTGAGAACACCTGCTCCTGAAGGGGGACCTGCGGCAGCCTCTCATCGGTTTCCTTGACTCCATCGGATGTTGGTGAGATGACGGCTCCTGCTCCAGACTCTGAAGCTGTGAACAGAAATGAAACATACAACAATACTGATTCTGTTCTCCAGTCACTCTGGAACAAATAAACTCAAAGCAGGAGCCTTGTGGCAGCAAAAAAAAGAGTGCTTACTTCTCGCCACAGGAGAGAGGGGGTCCTCACTGGACACTGAAGGTGTTTGGCTGAGGCTGGGGGAGTCCAGGGTGTCCTGAGTGACCAGCTTCTTTTTCTCCCCCTCAGCGGTGCTTGGAGGAGACAACACTTCAGGAGGAGCAGGAGCAGCAGAGCTCACCTCTTTGGGCTTTTTCTCTTTGCTGATTGGTTTGTTCTGGATGTGACATGATGACAACAGGTGAGTGTCGTGCACACCCCAACAGCGGTCACTCTTGAACTGTTGGGGTACTTATTAATGTATCACTTGCATTATAAAACAAGAAAGTGCATGTATATTGTCCTTATCTTATATTTCTACATCTTTTCCACCAAGTTTCTGTTTTGTGATCTAGTTTCTGTGACCCTGATGCCCCGCTTTACACCACATTGTCTCCTCCTCACCTTGTCCTTTGGAGATGTTGGAGAGCAGATTGCGGCCGTGGATCCAGGCAGAGAGGAGGTGTCAGTGGCTGTACTGAGCTCCTGAGAGGACTCTGGGGAGACTGGACACAGCTCACTATCCGAGGACGAGTCATTGGACAAGAGCAGAGCGAGCAAGGCAGAGGAGCGCAGACCTACGTGGAGGATAGATGGGAGAAAAATGTCAAAATTGGAACAGAAAGCAGAAACTTAAATGTCAAAGAGCAGCTAACACACAAAAGCAGGAAAAAAGATTACAAAGAGGCATGTCCACAAAGTGTTGCCTACTTAGTGACTTTGTTGCTCTATTCAGTGACTTTATAGATCCCCCTACTTACTCTGTTTAAAAAAAAAAAACAACAACAACGTCCAGCCACAAATCAAATGACTTTTTGGAGTTTGGAGACTAATGCAAAAGCACGTTTAGATCGTACTCTTCTTAAAGAGAAGCAGGTGCCACTGTGAGCACCTGCCCTATCTGAAATACCCACAGGCAGACTAGTCCTCCTCACTCCCTACAGTCTTTACCAACTGCAGCCAGAGAAGATGACTTCATGCAATTTAATTTATGTGATTCCTTTCTTCTACCGCATCCAGGACATTTGCATGCAAGTTGACTAGGTGATGACATCATATAGCAACTTCAGGGACAACCAATAGCTACTTTCCACAAGTAATCAAAGCATAAGCGGAAATTTAATTTATAATTCAGAAGTGTTGTGTTAAGTAACTTTTCATTTGAAAGAAAAGTGTCACATTATTCAGTACACCAGTGATACTGTAATTAGTTTACTGCAACACACAGTATTTGCTATTTGCTGAGTAGCAAAATAAAAAGATGATTTTGGGTGTGTTACCTGTTATCATCTCTGTTCGGTCTTTTAAATAAACCTGAAGCTTGAGCTAGCATGTGCTTACCTTGGATAACCTTCTAGGACTGTTGTTATTTTCTTGGACTCAGTATAAAACCAAACAGCTAATTTCCCAAAATGTTAAAGTGAAACCTAAAATCTGGATTCTGGATCTTACTGACCTTTGCCCGTCTGTCCCTTCAGCAGGCAGTCTGTGATGAGCTGTGAGCAGCATGTCTGCAGGGCTGAGGCTTGGCTCAATGTGTTGTTGTCCAAAGACTCTCCTTCTGCCTGCTTCTCACTGCTCAGCTCAGACGTGTAGAGCGCCAGAGCGGCAAAAAGGAGCCAGGAGTAGTTGTGGATGTAGGGCTGGATCAGGCGGTGGCGGTCACTGATTCGTATCGTCACCATGGGGTAGACTGTGATTCGATGGGTGGGCAGGTGGCTGGAGACGAGATCAAAACAAGTGTTACTAAAATAATGCAAAAGGTAAAATATGTTCAGTAAGACTGTTAAACAAGCTTAGATTTGACTTAATGTGTCACCTGTCGGGGTATTTCTTTGCATTGTAACAGCCAAAGCACAGGTCGAAGTCCTCGCACACGTTGCAGTTGATCCTGCTGCCAACGATCAGCCCCTGACAGTGGTCACAGGCGTACTCCATGTTCACCATCTCATGGTCGTCCTCATGGCCCTCAGGCTTGGCTCCACCTGATTATCAGGACAAATTCAGTTCAAGCTCTCATGCTTTTATTCTGAGAAACTGAGTGTAATCAATGAATTAACTGATATTTGAGCTTATTTATACAGCATCTTACATTGAAATCATATGCAACTCAAAAGGCATCACAGCTAATAAATAAATGAATAAATATATACAAACAAACACATGGTACAGAGTAAAATCAAGATTATTGGCCATACTGAGGAAGCAGGTTTTGCAGAGGTCCATGTCCATGCACTGCAGACAGCGGTAGCGGTGCCATGGAGCCATCCTCTCACAGCCGTCACAGGAGATCACCACGTTGAGCAGGTCACAGTACCGAGCGATGAACATGTGCATCTGTCGGCAGGACGGATCATTTATCCAACACATTAAGTATTACTGTCATTGTACTTCAAATTCAGCTGTTACACTCAGGGAACTTTGGTCTTTTACTTTAGCTCAAAACCTTTAAGTCTGAAACGTGCCTTTTTTTTCCCAAAACAAAAAGTAGTGCTGTGTTTGTGTACTGTTTCACAGAGTGGATTGCTCAGCTGTGGGCTCTGAGCCTCGTCCTACGTTTGACGCATTTAATGTTTGACTCACAAGAAAAGCTGTTACATGTATGAACTGCACTAATTCAAAGCAAGCAACATAGAAAGAAGCATTCAAGGCTGTTAGATGATGAAAACAGTTCTTCTTTTTCCAGATGAAAGGCAGTTTCTTGATCTGTAAACATCTGCACTTTTGTCTCTTGCTCTGTGACGTACCTTCCTCCTGTCCTCCATGGAGTCCTCTTCATCGATTTTGTCGTACCACTTCTCAAACATGCCGTCCATGCACTCATCCATCCACTCCTGGTTCTTCTTGTAGTCTGCAATTTCATCCTCCTCCGTCCATTGACTGAATGAATTTAAAAAAGAGACAAGATATCACACTCTCTGAGTCTTACGCTACCTATTGTTGCTATTCCAAACAGGTAACAACTCCTTTTAATGTGTGATTTTCTGGGATGTGTTTTGTACTACCTGATGGCAATGTCATGAACACTGATGTTCTCCTGGGACATGCTGAGCAGGAGCTCAGGAAGCTTGATATCCAGGAAGAGACGAAGGTCATGAACCTCCCAGCTTATATCCAGAAGGTGCAACAAACAGGTCTGCACACAGGAGAGAGCTGGCAGCAGAGCTCTGCAGAGCACAGAAACCACACAATTAATGATTTACCATTACTTTAAAAAAATGGTTGAGTTAAGATACAGAGTGTTTAAGGTTGGACTTACTTCTCATTGAGGGTGTTGAAACCCTGAACTGCCTCCACAAGCATGAGCACCAGCTGATGGTAGCAACGCCTAACCTCCTCTCCAAGCTTCTGCCCGCTGTCTGACAGCTGAGAGAAGTAACTGCGAGACATGAAAAACAAGAGGAGCTTCAGTGTGATACTACTCTTCAGGTGGAAATGAAATAGCAGGGTGTTTTGCACTATTATATCCTCCACACACACCTGGTGAAGTCTTTCTGACATGCCAGCAGCTCCTGCAGAAACAGGATGCAGGGGGCTTGGAAGAGGTGTGGCTTCCCCAGAGAATGTAAACACTGCTGAACCATCTCCAGGACCTTACACACACTCAGAGCCTGGGCTTTACTCAGGGACAGGGTCTGCAGAATGCTACAGGGAGAGGGACTCTGTTACTCAATGCTGTAAAGTACCTTAACACCCAATAACTTAAACCGGATCACTAAAAGTTAGTCACCTTGCTGTGGTTAGAGCCTGGTCCCTTATAAAGTTGAGGATGTGTTTGAGGATTGGGTAGCGATCTTTCACAGACGGAGTCATACGAGGCTCTTCTATAGATCTGCAGGACAGGAGACGTAGGCGAGCTCGGCTGAAGGGGGCTTTACGAGGGAAGGTGGAGGGTGAGGCTGGTTCACCCGGCTGTGAGGACAGACTCTCTGTGGAGCCTCGGTGACCCTGCTTGTCGTGCCCACATGAAGATGAGCTTTGGGTTTGGGCACCAGAGGGCAGAGTGTGTCCCGCTTTGGCATCGCTGCTCTCCTCTGTCGCTGCAGCCTGGGGGCCCAGAGAGGGGCTGGCCTGGAAGTCACTCTCTGAGATCGAACTGGATCTGAGGAGTGACGCACTGCTGCCCTCTGCAGTTTTGGAGGAGTCATTGTCCTGACATGGGACTCCACAGGGGGTGAACCTGAAGAGCAGGAGGCTCTTCTCAATGCACGTCTCAGCTGGAGAGGAAGAAAAGAACAGAGGTCAGAGAAATAATCCAGAAAACCCTGCAGTTTATATCCATCCATGGTTGGTATTCATTTTTTAGAAAGTCAAGATTAAAGAAAAAGAGAAGAAGAGAATTAAAAGAAGACAGATGGTTCGCTCAAAAAAAAAAAAAAAAAAGAACGCTAGTGCCAAATGTATCATATTTGATATGTGACTTTCTATGACCTCCATCTCATCAACATAACTTTTGCTTCCTTAAATTCCTGTTAAGATGTAAAAAATATATATATTCCACCTCCTTGAAGATAATCACATCACAACAGGCAGCTGAAGTTATATTTTCGCCCTTTTCAAAATTTCTGCCATCATGAAACCATGTACACTTGTTTTTCAGGAAAATAATTGCTATTATTGAAGACCTCGTGGTCACAATTAAGTCAAATTGTTGCTAATTCATTCTAAATAAGTATTTACTGCATTGAAACAAATGCATATTTTTTAAAAGATTTACGAAAACATGCCAAACATAATTACATATGAAATCTTGAATCTTGCCCAAAATGTTTTGTGGGTGATAACTTTGACCTTTGAACTCAAGTTAACTTTTAATCAGTTCATCCTTAGGTTAAAAAGGACATTTGTGCCACATTTAAAGGCAGTCTCTTCATGTGTTACTGAAATATTGTGTTCATGAGACTCAAACAGACAACAAGGCAACAACTGATCAAGAGCTGTTATGAGTTTAAGCTTTACAGCAGTTTAAGTCCTCACCAAGTGTCTCCATTGTAACCTCCTCTTGGCCTCCTTCCTTCTCATCCGGAACATTCATTTTACCAACCAAGTATCTCTGCTTCATCTCCAGCTGATAGAGGAAATAATATTTTGTCAGTAACATCATCAAAAGTCGACTCAGCAGTAGATGATTTATGGAAGTTCTGAGGTCTCACCATCCAGGTTCTGATGCTGTCTGCCAGCGAGTACGCCTGCACAAACTCTTCACTCAGACACGACCTGCCGTCCTGACTCACTGTTTGGACCAGGACAAAACAAATACCAGACATCAAGCAGGTTAGTAAAAGAACGAATATTTAAGACACTTTAGTTCTGATCACAGATGAAATGTACCGTAAGTCTTCAGAGCGTGGTTGAGCGCCGGTGTGTGATAAATCATGGCCGCCCAAATAGCATTCACAGCCTGATCCGTCTTTGACCCAGCAGCAATCTCGTTCCTCATTGGCTGTTTCCTGCAGGACTGCATGAGGGTCTTCATCAGCTCTGTCCTGCTGTCTGTGGGTTCCTGAGAGGGGTTCCAGCGTGCAAAGTGCTCTAGGAAGTTCAGTAACTCATCCTGACTCCACGAGTTTGCCTGAAATTTAAAGCTCCTTTTAGTCACTGAGGTAAGAAATTATGTAGAAATCCAAACCTGACAATAGAGCTTACGACTAAGTAAGTACAGTAGATCTTTCTATACCTGGTCTGTGGGAGGTTTGGATCGATTGGTCTCTCTTGTTTCACACAAACCATGACGTAAAATGGGTTTCCAAAGAGGAGAAGACTGAACATGGGACATTTTTCCAGGTGGGAGCTCCTTCACTGAGCGGATCTCTGGAATAGACAGAAGCACACAAACATCAGCACTTCAAGATGTGTTTTATTTATTTATTTATTTTTCAAATCAAACCCCCAAAAGTTTCATTAAAAAAAAGTAAAAAAAGAAATAAAGAATAGGAACTAAATATGCACTTGTCAGGAAATGAAGCTTGAGAGTTTTGAAGCACTAAAGATAGGAGTATGTAAAAAAAAAATCAGTACTCAGCGATTAATGGGAAATGGCACACGCTGCCTTCAATCTGATAAAAGCTAAAAACGGTCATACTAGATTTTATATATAAGCAAAGAAAGTGGAGTAGAAATCAAAAGACATCCTGAAAAGATGTGCTCATCTTTTATACACTTCTGATCAAATCTTAAAACCAGTTGAAATTTGCAACTTCAATTTAGTAGCATTGAAGGAAACTGGGCCTTTGAAGAAGTTTTTGTTCCTAAAGCTCTTTTCTTAATTTGGGATGAGGATCCTCCCGTGTCTTGACCGACAGTCAATTGGATCCTTGGGCTCAGAGCTGGTGAAATGTTTTTGAGTCTACCACGCAATTTTTTTGCTCCCTTACCCTAAGGATCTTTGAAGAAATTCAAAATGTCTGTTGTACTGTGTCTAACCTCAGCAGCGATGGCGCTGCGTTGTGAGAGTCCTTTTTTATGCGGCTCAAGAACCACATTTTAAGAGAGAAAGATTTTTCACCTTTGCCATCAGAAGGTCATGACAGTGAGAATACTTGACAAGAAATGACCTTTAATCCAGATTTTTGAGCAGTTTTAGTCTTTTTAAACTATGGTCTTAAACTTTGATCAGCTGGTGAACAGACTCTTTACCCTAAACTGTCGTTTTCAATAAATTGCTTTTTTTTTTTTACTTTTGTCTCACTCCCATTTCTTTTTTTTTGTACTCTGAAACTCTACTTCAAACCTTATTGAGACCCAACAGTGCAAAATGTAAATTAGAGCATTTTTTCAGCTGGTCTCAAGATTTTGATAAGGAGTGTTTGTCAGGTGAGACAAACTTTTTTGAGTGCAGATGATTCACTCATTAACACTTAGACAGATTGTTGTGTAATCAAGCTTTTAGAGCTCAGTCTTACCGTGAGGAGATTTCAGTGCAAGTGTTCGCGAAGCAAATCGACCCATTAGACGAGCCACCAGCAGATGCAGGTCCGACATCCAAGAGATGGTGATATCAGGCAGACCGAGGGCGGTCACTGTGAACTTGTAACCCCACTCATTGTTGCTGCTGTCAGAGTGGAAGAGGAACTGGAGCTGAGGGCCTGCGTCAAACGTCACTTTCTGAAAAGGAAACAAGACAAATGTGTAAAATCTCTGTGACATATGACTTTATATGATTTCACGTGCAGGAAGTTGAATAATCTCTTATATATCTCACCTTTGGCCATTTCTCAGTCCCAACCTTCATGTCATAACGGACTTTTCCTCCTCTGGAGTCTGTGAACTCCAGGTAGTCATATCTGTGAGTAAGAAGAAAGTAGAGGAAAGGTAACAAATATCCTCATCATGGACAGAAAAATGCTCTAAAAATAAAGTTGTCTAATCCTCCACTTAGCTCACCTCTTCTCTGTCTCACAGCGCTCATCAAACTCGACCTCAAACGATGTGGCACCAGGGCAGGCGAAGATGCTGGTCTCATGCCGACTGTTCTCGTAGTTATGAGGAGACTCTAAGTTCCAGGTCCTCAGCACCACCGGCTGCTGGGGCTGATGCCAGCTCTCCTGATCCACCTGACAGGGACGTGGTAACAGTGAGGACAAATTTATGGTACACAGACATTTGATTACTTCTTGATACTTCTAGGGTGACACTGTGGGTACACTTAAATAAGATGATGAGGGGCTGTGTATATTCATGTCTCCTCAGTGTGGACTGACCTTTGAGAAGATGTCTCCTGTGTCACTGGACAGGCTTTTAAGGAGCTCGACAAGAGAGGAGAAGCTCTTCAGCAGCAGGCTGTGAGGGATGTCCAGAGAGCACAGCTCCAGGAGTAAAATCATCTGCAGGAAAAACAACAATCATTCAGGATGTGAAGATGTGAAACCTGAGAATCAAGACAATTAACAGATGTCAAAAAGCGGTGCTTCACCAGCTGCCTGAAGACTGTAGCGAGGATGGAGCTGCCAAGTTTTTCTGTGATTGCAGCACCGTTGTATCTCTCCAGCAAGGAACCAAGGATGGCTTTGAAACTTCCCAGGAACTGATCCACATCTAATAAACAACAGAAAGAAAAACATGGCATTTCATCTTCTTCGTGATATATTTTAGTCTTGGATCCAGCAGCAGCAGTGATTTAAAGTTCACAGCTGACTGATTTGTGAAACTTGTTTTCTGTGTCTTACATTTGAGGAGGATGTCTCTGGCCAGCTCCATGGCGATGGCAGTGGAGGATCCTGTTTTGAGCTGCAGGTAGCACCAGGACAGCAAACTGCCCTGCAGAGCCCAGAACAAAGACAGCAGCACCGTCCTGCTCGCTCCACTGCTCTCATCCACCATCATCACCTCGCACTGGGAGATAAAAGAGGAGCGGGTTGAATAAAGTGAGACATGAGGAAAGTAGAGAAGCAGCGGCTGATAAATAGTGGATAAGGATGTGGGACAGGTGAGATGTCCTGCGTGTAGCAGATGACTCACCTCTCTGGTTGCCACCAGTAGCAGCGTCTCCATGACTGACAGGATGGGGCTGATGTCGAAGTCTGCAGGAGCTCCTTTAGGAGGGAGCAGGAGAAGGCCACTGGGATCCTGGTCACTGCAGACACAACACACAGCTTCTAATAACGTCCTCTGACCAGGATGTGTATGAAAACAAGTATCTCTACATCTAGTCTCCTTACCTGAAGTAATTACAGAGAGACTCAAACGTCACCTTCACTGACTCAGGTTGGTCCTCTTCTGTAATATTTTTCTGTAGGAGACGCATTATCATGTTAATCTATCATTGTCAGAGTCAGAATGTATATTCTTTAAGTTTTCAAATGTGTTAACTCACCATCATGTGGAAGAGTTTGTCTCTCCTGATGTGTTTATCGGGGAAGAAAACTGCTGCTCCGTTCAGAATGGCCTTCACTGCTTCTTTATGCAGAGCTTTTTCCACCACTGTCTCACCCTCAGGACTGTCCACCACTGTAACACAAACATGATAAAAAATCACTGCTGCACCCCATCTTCACAGATCAGAGACTGTACTTCTGTAAGGTCAGGTAAGTACACTTTTCTTTGCACCTAATTTACAAAAATGCAAAACTACAAAGGTTCAAAGAAGGTTTCTGTATTTAACAGACAGCATCAATGAAGTTTAAATGATCTTAATTATAAATGTTTAACCAAACTTAGCACAAAAAGTGAGGGAATTTGTGTTCTGTTTTTGTGTTTTGCACCCCTGTGGAATAAGCTAGTCAAGTAAGACCAATCCTGCCAAAAGTGAGACATAAAACCCTTTTTTTTATTTCAGTTTTTGCAGTGAAGATGCCTAAAGCTGCTCAAAGATGTCTTAAATTCTGAGAAATCAAACACAAAACCCTGTAATCAATGAACCCTCCAATAAATACATTTTGTCCCTCTCTTTGAGAGGAAAGCTGAGTTGTTTCTTACCGTGACAGAGGTGAGTGTAGAGCTCCCACACAGCTCTCACAGACTCAGACTGAGGCTCTGTGCTGCTGGAAGTGGATGGACCCTCTGCTGTTGCTGCTGCTGCTGCTGTTGCTGTTGCTGCTGTGGCTTTACTGTCCTCTGAGCTCCGGGGCTCCAGCGGGTTGGGCAGCATGGGGAAACAGTTCTGCATCAACTGGAGCAGCAGAACACGGCTCTTCAACACCTCATCTCCCTCACTGAGGAGACAAAAAGCTGAATTACACATTAAACTGTAACAAATTCTAAATTATTACAGGATCAACCTGATTCAGACTTTAAAAAGTTACAGTGATGCCAACTCAGACAATCAATCAGTGGGTCTGAATGTAAAAGAAAAGACACTTTGAAATATTGCTTTGGATAATCAGTGTTTCAGGAAAGAGATGAAAATCAGAGGAAAGCACCATAAAATCCTGGAGACATGATTGTCCTGGTTCTTGACCAGTGCATCAGTCATTTTTGATGGATACTAATAAAGCTGGTGTGTGTGTGAGTATGAGGGCTGCACAATGCTGGAGTTTTGGCTGATATCCAATATGCTGATATCTTACAACTCATTTTTGTCGATTGCTGATACCAATGTTTTTCTTCTGCACACTTGCAGAGATCATCAACTCTCTTCTGTAATGGAGTGAGCGGACAGTAACTTGCATTCTTTTATTACATTTGATGTAGAAGGTTAATTTTCTGTGCAAAATAATAAGAATATTTCATGAGTTAATCATAACTATATCCACAACCAGGGCAGATTGAGACAATTTCACAATTGACAGAGTGAGAAAACACAACCTCTGTTCACAGGGAACATGTTGGGCCGCACTCGTCTTCTTCGCATCTGGGACATGGCACTGAGATCAGGCATTTAATCAAGTAAGCAGCAACACGTTACATTAAATAGTAGATACCAGCATGTTGGCGGATATCTGATGGTTCATTTTTAAGCCAATATCGGCTTATTCATTTACTTGTCGATAATATTGTTTAAGAAACAAGTAATAAAGGCCAGTCACCACTTTTGGTTTCAGGCCTGATGAAAGGAAACTGCCTGAAACGTCACATGACAGGTGATTTCACCATTAAATTTTACATCCAAGCAACTTCTGATGCGCAGACTTCTCTACTTTTTTCATCTACTGTTTCTGTCCAGCGCCCAGAATATCAGGATCTGGAAATGCGTCACCCTCAGGCTTGTTTAGTTACAAGAACCACAGGAGAGATCACAATGACTCACATCTCCCTGAGTTTACTGTAGAAGCTCCAGAAGAGGTTCAGACCGAGGCCACTGAAGTCCAGAAGATACTTCTGCTTGAAGTGAGAGGCATCCTGCAGAAATAGAAAGTAAAAAAGCTGAGCAAACACTCAAACAGATCTTAACATTTTAGAAATAACTTTAAATGAGATGTTGTCATTTCTACTAACGACCACAGGAGGGCAGACATAGTCACTATAAATCACTCAATGAGTGAAGTGAAAGTGAAAGACTGAGGAATGAATAAGCAGGGATTCAATTCCGAGAAGTTTTCGGACCAAACATGGTGGCTATTAAAATTTAATGAACAAAGCACCATGATAAGATCTCTGTCTTGGGTAAGTTCTGTAAAACACTGATGAACCTCAAAAACCCTGAGCGTTTCCTGCCACAAACAAGATGATTCTTTCTCTTCCTGTTTCTTGACTATTGATGTAATCATGAGTGAGGTTGTTTTCAGAGGTTGTGGGGTGTAAGGTGTAAGCCATCCTTTACAGAAGTCTTCAAACTACAGGTCAGATCTTTTACAAACAACTAGATTCAGACAGAGCTTTACATGAAGTTCAGAGTATTGAGGGGACTGACTGCATAACCTGGCTGGAAATAATGAGATAACACAACAGCAATCCGGTTTCATCAGCCAAGCCACACAGCTCCTCCTGCACAGGCAGTCAGGTAAGGAAAATAAAAGACCAACCAGTGTCAGTGTCAATCTGATCTGAACAGGAGTAACCAAATATGTTTGGGTGTGGTTTTCAGATACTGAATCATGATATTTGAAGATTAACCCCCCTGACTGAATCTGAGGATGTGTGAGAGGTGAGGAGTTACCATGTCTCGTGTTAGCTGCTGTATGAAGAATAGTGTCTTGTTGAGAAGACAAAGGCCGGTGACACTATCACAGTCAAAGCTGTCTCCCTCTGGACTGAGGTCGTCCAGATCTCCCAGCCTCTCTGTCCCTGGGCACAGGTAACCACTGAAGGTGAGGGACTGCACCCCGAGGCGCTCAGCAGAGTCCTGTCTGGTGCACAGGAACTTCACCATCAGGAACTGGGAAGACAAGAAACAGATGACAGGAAATCAGACACAGCATTTACCGTGAGCGCTTTATTTAGGGTGGCTTGAATAATGAATGACAAAACGTCTGATGGCGTGGAAACGTAAATTGAGGAATAAATGCTTGATGTGGATGAATAATGTATGAAGAACACAGAAGAATAAATGTGCTGTACTTTCATCTGGTTGCATTTATGTACCTTTGAAACGCGACACTGCTGCAGTTTGATCTCCACATCGTTCCAATCATCCTCCAGCTCGAACCAGCCAATCGGCTCGTCCTCTGACTGCGACGGACTCCTCGCGCTGCAGGCCAGGCAACAACATGATGAGTTAACCGTTCAGAAAAACAAACACTGTGGAGAAGGGTCTTGTTTTAGGATACTTAAACTGAAACATCATCATCCTTACTTGTCTTGTATAAACTCTTTGTAAGCCTTGTAGTCCCAGGAGTCAAACTTTTTGAACCTCTTGAAATGCTTCTCTGCATCAAAAGAGTCTTCCTCCTTGTACGCAAACACCAAGCCACATTTTGCACCAATGGCTCCTTTTCTCACCTGTTCAACAAAAAGAGCAAAGATTAAGTTTTATGTGCAGTAAATCCCTATTCTTGGTCAAATCTTGATGAAAATCAAGCTAATCCTCACTTTGATCTTCATCTGTGTGACCTGGAAGTTGCTCTGGTCCTCTGTGGAAAGGATCACGCTGGCTTTTTTTCTGCCACTTTCCGTGAGAAAACCTTCAGAGCAACACAAACCTTCAGTTTTCCTGAGGACTAAATGATGTTATCATGTTATTTTCTGCTAGTTTTAGTCTTACCATCTCCAGTAGCGCTCTCTGTGAGCATGTTCTCTGGTCCTGATTTCTCCTCTTTGCTCTTCACATCACAGGCCTGCAGGTGCAGCTGGAGAGGTTTACCTGTAATGAGACATCAATCACTGCCGCTGCATTTTCTGTGACAGCACAGGTAATTGTTTGATCGTTTTTCCATACAGGCTAAGATTTCATTCCTGCACTGCGAGGCACTGAGCTGCAGCCTGGTAACGAAATTAGCAATTTTCCACCGCACACTCCACTAATGCATCTCGTCTGTGTAGGCTAAGCACTTTCTCTCCCCGGGCTGCGGTTTCAAATGTCCTGCAGTGAGTGTGAGAGTGGAGGGGGGGGGCTGGTCGCGTTACCGTTGCGATTGAGTAGTCGCAGTCTGACAGAGGCCATGGACACGATGAGAGCTGAGGCCTTGTACTCGGCCTCTAGATGATCGCTGATGCAGGACAGGGCCTGGAGAACTTTGGCCACGCTGCCTCGGGCCAGAGCGAAGGCGAGGAGGGTCAGCTCTGCGTCAGGACTCACACAGCAGCTGCAGAGGAGCAGAGACAAACTGACAGTTAGTGCAGAGTCTCTTTACACGAGAGGACTGTAGTTGTTTTAGCAGACTGGGCTCAGTATGCAAAATCCCAAAAATCACAATATCATGAAGATGATGTCCTTTAATCACAGACAGGCCATCCATACAAGTCTGATTGGCCAGTGTGACCACTCTGTACTGAAGCTCAGGCTCACTTTTAGCTAGGTGTGCTTGGCATGGTACACTTCATGCATGAGCACTAGGATATGACGTATAATCGCTGTGACCACTCTTTTCCATTTTCATCTTAAAAGGTCTCTAAGTTAACTCCAAATATCTCTGATCCTGCATTCTGAACCATTTCATGCATCAACTTTTGTCTTCTCTTCACCATTTCATAACTTAAATCCTGTCTTGTGTCCTCTATGTATTTTTTTAATTCTCAACAACCCGGGAAGCACACGACTTAGAGGTCATTCGTCAGATCTGTGACCATCTTAAAAGTCTTGCAGCAAACAGATGCTGTATGATGATGTAGGAGAGCCATGCTTGTGCGATTACAACGTGATGACAGATGTACAAGAGGCAATCATGCGTAAGTCTCTTTCCTATTGGAGCAGGGGAATAGCATACAGATTGCCAGTGTGATTGCTGTGACTTTGCTGTAACTTTTCCTGTTTTATCAATGTGCCACAAAGAATTTCACATCTACTTTCAGCTCTAGTAGCTCCCTAAAGTTTAGCAAGTATTTGGGAGTGCCTTGTGCAATTTGAGCCTTGATGACTGAGAACAGCTTCAAAAAAGAATCTTTCTTCACCACAGACTCATTGAACTGTTTTAACCGCAGAAACCCTAAAAATGTCAAGCCCGACTTCGTCAAAATTTGGTAAAACAACACTTAAAATATAGATAAATATCATTGTGTGGCTCAATTTTAAATCCAAAAAACTCCTAATTCTTATGTCATCCCTGAATTCCTCCTTACATCTCATTCCTTTACTTGCACAAACTGCAGGATGGGTGAATCTTTCATATCTCATCTTTCTTGGAGGTTTAAAGACTAAAGCTGCATCGCAAATCGTGTACTTCTGCACTTACACTTACTATTTTGAGTGCAAAAGTGCGTTCACACTGACAGCATGACAAAACTCGGTGCTCTTTGATTTCTCAGCCGATGTATTCAAACAGTCCAGAAGATGAGTGTGGAACGCTGGACACTTTTCACACTCAACTGTTCCTATAACATATAGGTAGAAGAAGAGGAGGAGGCAGGAACAGGTCAAACACTGGCTTGACTTGTGAGGCTGCAGTGTTTGATTTGGTACGACACTACCCTGTAAGATTGTGTGCACTGTTGTAGTGAGCACAGAGTGTATGCAGTGCACTTCATGTAAGTGTATTAACAGAGGTATCAGATTTGAGAAAAAGCCTGAGAGCTGTGCACAGATTTACATAATTAGACCTGAAGTTAATTTAAGTGACTCTTTCCAATCTGGCAGCTGCCATCACTTGGCTTCAAGACCCCCCCAACACATACAAAAAATGACGTCACTAAGACCAAATCCATGTCTTGTACATGTACGGTTAACGATCAAAACTATCAAGATAGTATTACTCAATTATCTACCATTTTAGACCAAAGACTGAGGAACAACTCAAGAGTTTATCCCCAGAACAGTGTATCTATAAAATTGAGAATACTTCAGAGCCAAGCAGTCCTTGAATGGATTCTATTTCAGTAATCCACTGTGTGGGGATGGATATATTTAACAGTCAACTGACTGTATTTGGTTATTCAAGCAAGCACCTGCTTTAAAGTAAAGACTCACACTACTTAAAATAGACCCACAGGGTATAAAATGAATCACAGAGCGAGTGTCACTGCCTGACTCAATCAATACTCTGACTTTCTCCTGTTTTCTCTGCGATGATCTCAGCATTATGAGGCCAGTGTGGCAGTGATGAGTAAGTGTGCTGATGTAATCATCATTACTCTGCTATCCTGAGGAGAAATCCATCCACCTCCTCCAGGATGTTCAGAGAGAAGAACTTGGGGAACTCGGTCGATGATGGCGTGAGGGAGAGTGGCGGCATGTGTCGTAAGGCTTTTCTGGGATGAGAGAAAAGCAATGAAAAAGCATCAGCCACTGAACCAAACCACTGTGAACTAAAATACAAACCTCATAGACACAGATATGCAAAGTTGTCTTACTGTGTGCTCTGGAGGACAGTCTGAGCCAGGGCGGGGTTGGTCTCCATGGACGCAGTGACCAGCGAGGTGAGGAGAGACAGGTACCAGATGGCCGAAGCATCGGACACAGACACCTCTTTACTCTTGGTAATCTGATAACCCAGCGTCTTCAAGCCATGAATCCGAGTGTCACATCCGTCACTCAGGCACCGCTTAATGTTGATTTGGATGTCTGGAGTTTGTAAAGACATGATGCAGTTAGCTGACTGATGGATTTCATGATGCAAAAGTGATCTTTGTTTGCTTTCAGAATGATGAAGCACTACAGCAAGACCAAAAAGTTATATCTGAAAGCGATACTGATTTAATTTGAACAAGTTGCAACCAGTGGAGATCATTTCTTTCTTCATCAGACTTGACTGATGAAAGAACATCTGTACACTTGCATGAGGATCAAACTGGTTTCTTTCTTCAACAAATCTCCTTTTTCAAAACTCCACTCATTCAGTCTCCCTCTGTAGACAAAACAATCATCTTACATCTGCACTGATCTTGTGTTACACTGTTTGATGTTGAAGTTTTTAACAAAGGCTTTCCGACAGTGCTCAGTGAATGACTTCATCTGTCTCTCTCACCAGTCGCAGAGGGTACAGGCATTTATTAAAAAAAAAAAACTTTAAAGAAATGATTCATCTTGTCGTTGACGGTCTTGGTGGAATTTTTGGGTTGAACGGAGGCTGAAGTATTGATTTCAGTTGGTTTCATAACCAGCTAAAAACTCCTCATAGGTGCCTTCACATTATACGACGTCAACTCATTCTGGAGAAGACTGTGATGCTCAGCTATATGTGCCTCAAACAGAGCAGTTTTGTTGGTTGTCAGGTTGAATGGGCTGAGATTTGTGCCATTAGAAAGATAATTCACATTTATATATTTGATTGAAAAGCATGATCGAAATTCAATTTAATGTTTTGAAATTTGATTTATTTGCTTTGAAATTTCAACTCTTCTTATCTCCTTGAATTCAATATTGTCAAATTCTCCAGAGATTGCATAATTTCCATCAGTGAGGCACAGATATTAAGGAAAGTTAAATCCATTGACCGTTCATCCATCAACAGCGACATTAACTTCAAGAACAGTTGATCTGCTTATTTCATTCAAATAAATGGTCCTCACCTCAGCACAAATTTCCACTGCCACTGTTATTAGTCCTGGACTGAAGTCATGAAGCATGGAAACAACCATGTCAGAAAGGAATCAAATTGAACTAATGTTAGAAGCGGCGGCGTGAAAAGAACTGCTGTGAATCTGTGCTCAGTTACTCTTTCTCACAGGTGTAGATGACATAATGATTGTGCCACACTGAACTAAAATTGGATTGCGAAAAACCTGAATCTGCGATTTCTGAACTGAGATTGAATTTTACATTTAAGGAATTCAAGAAATAAAGAGAGTTGAATTTTTGAGTAGGTCGAATAAAACAAGTACAATAAATTTCTTAACACTAAATTTGGTTGCAGATCATGCTGTTCAAATTTAATACAATAATTCAGTTTCAACTTGTAATGGCACAAATCTCAGCTCATAAGACTGATTCATTTATAATTAAAGTGCAGGTGTAGCCGACTGACTTCACAAACAGACCTGAAGCTGAAGACTGAAATCCTCGTTTTAACCTCTGTCTGCAGCAAATGGAAAAACAGACCAGTGCTTGTCTTGTCTTACATGCCTCAAATTCAGATAAAGTCAATCCAAGGCTCAAGGAAGCTTATGTTTAGGTTCAGCCTTCAAAGACCTCAGCTTTCTATGAATGATGTGGTGCTTTTCTTCTTTAGAGTTGTCACTTCTTGGAGCCGGAATGTGCCAATACTGGTCTGGTTGTGTGCTTATGTTCGGGTGTTCTGATGATGGATATGAAGGACAGTGAGAGCTGACATGAAGAACGGTTGCTCCAGGATGCCGGAGCCGACTGCTTAGCCTCTCTTTGCTGGCTTAGCCTGACAAAACACCAGTGAAGGGAGGTGCACACCTAGACTACCCCTGAGATGTGCTAGCTCTCTCTGCCCATCCAAACGTTCTATCTCAGGCTTTGGGGGACATGAGGAGCCATGTAGTCGACATCTCACCTTACAAGTAGAGTGGGATGGGTTTCTTTGCAGAGCACTCATCCCTCTTACTGGAGCACAAGGACCTTGTTTTTGACTCAAATTTAATATCCCCAACAAACAAGAGATGAACTAAACAACCACAGCAGAGACTCAGACGGTTCACTTACAGGGGTGTGTGATGTTGGCATTCTCCAGAAGAGCTACGTAGCCTGTGACATTGCTGGGTATCCGGATGTCTCTGATTTCCTGCAGGGATCGCCGGTTCTTCCCAACCGCCACAGATACCAGCTGAGGCATGTAGCTGTGGTCATTAGAAGCCACAGCAATAGCTAAGCGCCTCAAAACCACATCTGGTTTCATTTTCAGTCTAAGGACAGAAAAGAGACATGTTTCTGAGTCACAGTGGATGATGGAAGCAAGGGCAAAAAGCAACACAGAAAGTCACATTTCACAGAGCAGAAGTCCTTGCCTTATCCAGTGTGAGCGAGCGCTGCCGTCCGACTGCCAGAAAGATGTTGTTTCCCCATTTGTCATCTTGTTGACGTCTGAAACGTTGGATGAAGCCTCTATTGTGCTGTAGCACTGTGTGACCACCTTCACCTTGTCTACCTCTGGATCACGGTCCAGCTCTGCTCGGTACTGGATATCTAAATCTGAGAGGAACAGACACACAAGGTATGATTTCAGCTTCATAATTCTTTATGAAATGCACAGTCAAAGTTAAGTCACTGAGCTCTTGTTGTGCTGTGTTCACCTTTCTCTTTCTGTAAGAGGAACTCTAAGAAATCCTGAACCACGCTGGACCTCATGGTGCAGATACTGTTGTAGCCCTCTAAGATAGGGAAAGGTATGGCACTGCTGGGAATACGATTCCTGTGAAGGAACTTAAGAATCTTTGAGGCATGCGCCCCTAACCTGTCTTTGGTCTTGGAGAATATGTCAACAAAACCTGTAGGGATACAAAAATGAAGAAAAGATGAAAAGAAGAAAGAGCTAGCCCCTCTTCCACCTCCCAATGATATCTATTCAAATAATGCCAGCCCTGATGATCGTGGTAAACAAATCACATCTCATACCTGGAGTCAGGGAGCACGCCTGTAGCTGTCTTATCACATGACTCAGCTCTCCCTTTAGATTAGCTCCATTGGAGTTCTTCAGAGCCATTAGCATGCTCTCTACATCCACCACCCCGTCTCCCTCTGCATCAAACTGTGCAAAGGCCTGAGACAGAGATAGAGACAGAGACAGGGCACATCGTGACACTTTAGATTGTGTTTATACTGAGACAAGAGTTTGCATGCAAAAACAAACCTTCATTTGCGTGCAAGACAATGTATTCACTCTAGGGCTGAGCGACAAAATTTCACATTTTGATACGGTACAATATGGTTCTGGGATTAGAGAAAATTAAGCATATTTCAGAAAAATAAAAGCATCATGATACAACAGGATGGGAAAAGTGGGGTAAATGATTAGAGCTCACGGTCAGTCACCAACATTAGCAGATAGTCACCAATATTCATGTGACTGTCTGAGCTTTACATGCAGGGTCAGCTGGGAAAATCTACATCATTGATATATTTGATATAATCAATATCGGGATATCGATATCTTGAATTTTGATATCTTCATACCAATCACGATATATCTTTCAGCCCTAATTCCCTCTCATGTATTGTTTTGAAGCTGGATTTCAGAAGCATGTATCTTTTGGTGAGCCATCGTTTGATTATAATGACAAAATGAAAAGTAGCAGCTCCATATCTCAACAGGTGTGTAGGTATTTCAAAGAGGTGAGTGTCATTTAAAATGTAGCTGTGACATCCCATATCTACGGACACAAAGCCAATTGCTGTCTAAAGTACACATTCTTTGGTTAACCCATTCATCTGCGACCTTTGGTCAAACCACAGATGTCACACAACAGACAACAAAGCAGCGTGTGGTGCTTCAGGAGGCCAAAGCTGGAATCTGACTGACAACACACATCACTAACAAATGGGACAGAGTGAAACCTTATTCATCTGTTCACTTATACACTCTTTAGATAGGTAAACAGGTTACAGGATATCTTCTCCTCCTAGGCCTGAACGGGTGATCATAGTTACTTATTAGTCATCATAAATGGGCATGGACACTTGTGTCACACCTGGCTCTGGGGCAGGAATAAACATGGCGTTCAAAATAATGTCATGTCACACCAGGAGGCGAGTTTCTCTGTGTGTATACCTCTTCACACTCATCTCTGGGTGCATCTCTGCTCTCCAACATCTCACAGAATTGTTCCACATTGACGGACTCCTCTCCCCGGTTCATCCGGTCCTCCAACCACCGCACCAGGACTCCCTCATTCCCGGCCAACACTGACTCCTGGATGGCAACTCCTGAGTCACTGATACGAGCCGCCGCTTCCCTCAGTTTCACTTGCTCAAGCAGGACCCCGGGGTTAGGTGGTCCACTGGTGGGCACTGGTAGGTTACTCGATCCCCTTCCGCTTCTCCCAGAGCCGGAGCCTCCTCCGCCTCCGCCGCCGCCGACGCCAGTGGCCGCAGAGGCCGGACTGTCTTCCGCGAAACCGGGGCTCTCCGTTTCTATGTCCTCCTCGTCGCCGCTGCCGCCCCCGCAGCCGCTCTCCGCGTTCCCCATGTTTGTTTCACCGTCTCACAGCTGCCCTGAAAATCTGTGCGGCCTTGTGGGTGTGAGTTAGTGAGTTTGTGGAGCCGGTCTGTGCTCAGACCTCTAACCTACAGACAGGGCTCCGCCGTTCACTACTACCGCATTGACGTACAGTGCGTCAACCTGCTTGGAACGTCCCCTACGTAAGTATCGTGCGCATGCGCCATGCTGGATCCCAGTACGGGGAAAATGATGAAACTTTCGGTTTTGTTCAAGGAGCTGGATCATTTTGACTCAGATCTGAAATAAGACCCTTTTACACAGAAACAGCCGGAGTTGCCTCATAGTTGGAGCGGGGCATCTGCAGTCATGCTGATGTGTAGATTGTAAAGTGTGACCTCCATATGATTAGACTATCATTTCCTTCACAAACTCATCACTGGCATTTAAAAAAGAATGACACATTGAAAGACTAAACAGTGGGATTGGACAGTTATCCATGAACTAAAATAGACTAGAAGATTTATCCCATTTACAGGATCAACAGACAACAGTTTTTGCCAAGTTATACTGCATTCAAAGAGTCAAGGATTTTAATCAAGGTTGTCTTCTAACAGAAACTTAACAAAGAGTAACCAAATGGTTCAGTTGCTAATGCAATTGCAGTCTATGGTACAGACATGTGAGTCTGTTGATGTTTTATCAGTACAAAATTCATGTGATTCTCCTATGTACCTATGTAACAAATGTGAGTGTGTTACCAAATGCATCATAGGTTCAATTTTATTTTAGATTCCCAGTCTTGAATAAGGAAATAAATATTGAACATTTATTTGTTTTCCTCAGTCCAAAGCTGATTAGCTATGAGCAACATTGTTGGATTTGGTATGTTTCTGTCTGATATGTACCGTGTTTGAGATGCTCTCATCTTTGCTCAATTACACTTATTTGTTTTGTATTCAAGTGTCTTGTAAGTCCATGTGGGCTGATACCTTTTTGGTGCATGGCATAATGAAATAATATTAACTAAACTAAAGTAAACTACACTGTAAAGCCCACTCCTCAGTTTAAACAAAGGATTCGAAGCTTCAAGCTGACTCGTCCGTGGACAACACATCCCCATCACGGAAGCACCTGCGTTGTCATGGATTTATTTTAATTGTCACATTTTTCAAAAGGATGTAATGTGAATTTACCACGCACTGAACTTTTTTCCTGACCAGGATGCTCAGCTATGTGTTTGTCGGGATTTTATCTGTAGCTCTATTCTTTCTACCCTGGGATTGGCTCTTTGGAAATGAATCAAACCAGGGGGCCCCACTGCTGCTCCTGAGCAGACGTGAATTGTCTCTGTATGATGGGGAAGATGGCAGCAAGGGTCTTTATCTGGCTGTAGTGGGGCAAGTTTTTGATGTGCATACGGGACACAAACACTATGGACCTGGGGGTGCTTATCATGGCATGGCAGGTGATTCCTCTCTATCTCTACAGAGTGTTTTGTGTTTTAATGTTGATGTTTTCTCTCACTGTTGAATCACTGTGAGGTGTTTAAGCCATTGTGAGGAAATAAAACATTGTCTTTTACTGATAAACACCTAAACAAAGTCAAGAGTGGCCTACAAAGAACATGAATTCCAGTCTATTAAAAGCACATTAACAGCTTAAGTAGATTACTGTACTGCACTGTTATGAACTCTGTGTGTGTGTGTGTGTGTGTGTGTGTGTGTGTGTGTGTGTGTGTGTGTGTGTGTGTGTGTGTGTGTGTGCGTGTGTGTGTTTTCAGGTAAAGATGCCTCACTGGCCTACATCACTGGGGACTTCACAGAAGCTGGCCTGACAGATGATGTTTCCAGTCTGTCCCCGTTGCAGGTGTTGGCCCTATATGACTGGCTGGCCTTCTATCAGAGGGAGTACAAAGCTGTAGGTATGTTTGGCCTTTTTCTTGTTCTTCTTTCTTTTATACCTAATAATCCATCAAGCTTCTTGTAAGATGAGTTAAAAGAGAAGCTTTTATGCTTTCCCATAATTTAACCATGGATGTGAAGTAATAATACTGGATACCCATACTTAATATGTGCGGATTTTCAAACCTCTACCTATTCATCAGTTGTACAAATCCTCAAATCTGTCTGTAAACTACTCAAAATAGTCCTCTCTGAAAAAAGCACAAGATCTTAATGAGACTTGCTAAAATGATGAGGTCATCATGCAAGGATCTTTCAACTTGTTTGCAATCTGTTGGAGGGGTGGGCCTCAAACACGCATGCCCCAGACAGGTCTCCAGGAGGCTGGTTGGTCAGAGGGAAGGGGGTTTGTGGAGCAGGGAGCCTTAAAGAGACAGCAGCTTAAACAAAGAGTTTCAGAAAAAGTCTGAAATAAGTGTTTTCTAAACACCAGTGGAAGATAAACAGAGATTTTTTCCAGCAATAATAAAAGCTCAATACCCTTTAGGTATTTTTGTTAAAGGTGATATAATTTGCAGGTTGATTTATCAGCTCAGTAAAATATTTTGGTGGGACCATATATGAAGTTTGAATATTATGAACCAGTTGCTTAAAGTTGATTTGCCTTTATTAACCTCTTAATATACAAATTCATATCCCACATGTCAGATAGACAAAAATATGTTCAACTAAGCCTTATCCCAGTTACTTGAATGTCTTTAGGACAGTTAAAGAGTATTGTTAGATGTTTTCACATGCTGAACTTTGTGCTTCTGTTCTATTCTTCCTCCTGAGAAAAGTATATTACGACTGTGATTAATGTAAAATTAACCTCCCAACATGGTTTTAACATGCAGCTGTGTAAACTGTTTGTTGATGGGTTAAAACATACAGATGCATGTTAAAGCAGTCAAAACTGTTTTGGAGACAAATAATGATCCAATGTTACTTACATCCATGCTCTAAAGGGATTAGTAATTACTCTACATACATGCATGGACAAAAAGGGTCACTGAATACATTTTATTTAATCAGTCTTAGGCATTTCTAGACAGCATTTATTGGACTTTCAAGATACTAAAAAAGGCTGAAAAAAGAACTATCTGTCCAGTGATTGGAGAATTATATGTTTCTGTCCATCAAAAACTTTGTTGAGTCATTGAAACATCCTGGATAACGTAGAGAGGTGGTATTGTCCTTTTTAAAAAAAAAAACGTTTTATACCCCCTAATAGCTGTGCATGACTTACAAAACAACAACTTACTTTTTACCTCAGACTGGTGTTTCATAAAACTCTTATTTTAACTCAATAAACCTTTTACCACCTGATTGGCCAGCCCTCTGGAGGCCTGCGGGGGGTGTTGCTGTAGCACACCTTAGTGTTTGAGGCCCCCCTGTAACATGTCATGAACCAGTTTCCATGTGATTACCTCATCTTTTCAACAAATCTCATGAAGATATTTGAACAGTGTTTCACTCAGTATATGGGCAGATTGAGTGATTTACACAACATATTGATAGTAGTGTTTTGACTATCTGCACAGATTTTGTATGTATAGGAAGTTTAGGAAAGCAAAATATTCCTCTTTAAGCTTTCCGTAGAACAATTTTAAAATATTTTGTGAATTTCAGTGTCATAGGATTGATTCTTGATGGACCTCAGTGCTTCACATCTTTCAATTTCAGGTGTGGTGATCGGCAGGTTTTACAGCGACACCGGGCAGCCTACAGAAGCCTTAGTGCTGCTGGAAAAATCTCTGGCAGAGGGCCGGAGAATGAAGGCCCAGTCTGAGGCCGAGAAAGTTCGACTTCCAGCCTGTAACTCAGAGTGGAGCTCTGCCAGCGGGGGAAGAGTCTGGTGCTCCACTAAGAGGTGTAGAAATATGTCTTTATAAATATATGAAATATATTCACATGCTTTTCTAAGATTGATGACAGGCTAATAATACAACGAAAAAAAAAAAGCACAGAAGTGACTGATTCCTTTCTACAGTGGTGGAGTGGAAAGAAGCTGGACAGGCGTCCCACGGAAACTCTTCTCTGCAGGCTCCACTAATGTTCGCTGTGTGTGTGTGGAGGATCCATCTACAGCAGGGGATGATCCAAACCTGCAGGAGTATGACAGCTGCCCTCCACATGCTGAGTCATGTTCTGTTAAGGACTACTAGACTCTGGATCAGCTATGAACGTGGACCAAAGAGAGGCATGTTTTTTTTTTTTTCAAAAGTAGAAACCTCAGGGAAACATGACACAATTTTTGCACAATAAAAATGTGGAATAAAGAGAGTTTGGTGCATTTGTTTTTGATGACCTTTATGTAAATTTGTCCTCCCTTTTTCTAAAAGGATACACCAGGAAGTGACAGGCTAGATATCTGAGCATACAGATACAATATAATGTGCATAAAAGATTAAACAATGTGCATAAAAGATTAACAGAGGCAAGATTTAGGTTTGTCACAATGACAAGCACAAACTGCATTAAAGTACAAAACAGTTGTAGTGGTCAAAAATATCACACATTTATCTGTACAATTTAACAATACTTAAAGAGGCCCCGCTACCCGGCCGCTCCACCGCTCCACATTCTCCCCAATGATCGGAAATGCCATGTGATCTTTGATAAAGTGCACCTGTTAGGCTTAGAAATCAAGAAGCGTTACATGTGATGGGCCAAGACGACAACTTGACTTGAGGCAACATTTGGGGACTTTGATCACAACTTCCTGCAAAGGACCTCATGGAATGTAATCATTTGATGACTGATTTTTAAATCATGATTTATGATTATGACAATGACATGAAAAGGCTACAAATTAAATCACATGCATAGGCATAAGAGGCATCTCCGTAACTGAGGATGACGACAGTTGAGAGAATTGTTCTGGTTCCTCTCGGTAAACAAAAGGGGTGGGGGGGATTTCACAGGTCAAATTTTTCTGACTTGGCTGTTTTAAAATGGTAACCTAAAGATGGAACAACCAGAGAATAAAAGACAAACCTCAGGAGGAATTGATCCTTGCTCATCTGTGCCATCTGTTACCTTTAACAGTAAAGTGATAAGTCAATGATATTTTCAAGGATCCAGTTTGAAGAGACCTCATTTTAAAATGATGCTCATGTAAAAACTGAGTTGTGTTTTTTCCCTTTAAATCCTCCACGTCTGTCCACTTTACCCGGTCAGTTCAGAATCAAGACGTTAGGAGAGCGAGAGATGAGAGATTACAGAGAGCATGCTGATAGTACAGTCTTTGTAGATCCACTGATCTAACGTCACATTACAGTTTTACTTTGCTCTTATTGACAGCAGCCTCAGCTCACATTTCAATGCAAGGACTCATTGAATTTTTGTCTTTGGGCAGGTCATGTAGCATGAAGGCTGCAAATGGTGAAACATACCAACAGGAAGCAGTAAATCCTCCCCCTCACATGATTTGATCATTTAAATGTTCATCACTGAATTGAAATGTCTACCTACAGCAGCAGCAGCTGCCTGCTTGTGATAATAAGAGCTAATCAATACAAACATTATTGACCTTGGGAAACTGATTAACGAACAGTCCAGCCATCACAGAGCCGGAGGTCTGTCATATCCATTTGAAGATACTTTGATCAAAACAGAAACAAAAAGACAACGTCCCTCTAGAACAATAATAGTTTTTCATAGACTGGAACTTTGTAAAGATGAAGGTCCGTGACTGTCCCGGAATCTCTGGTTAGTTTGTCCTGCTACTGATGTCCCTTCTCCTGGTGTGCCTGGATAACTGTGCCGGGTTGAGCCGGGCACGGCCAGTATCAGAGTGGAGGAGCTCCAGGCCGCTGCATTACGACACCCCACCCAGAGTTAGTACATCGAAGCAGATGTCACACACCCTAACCGGCTTGTTCAGGTCAAACTTGATGATAGGGATCTCTTTTATAGAGCACTTGTGGCACAGCAGGCGCCCACAGTGGCGGCTGGACAGAACAGAGAGAAAAGAAGCACAAGGTTAGACATGAAGTTTGAGATTATCGATAAAATAATTATGGAATAGAAACTCTTTAAGACTAACCAGTGATGTTTCCGTGTTGTTACACCAAACTTGGCAGCACATTCATAGCAGTTAGATCCATCACACCAGGGGGGCTCTTTGGACAGCATATCTAAACAAAAGATAAGGAATGATCAGTTCAAGGGGCAGCTGTGGCTGTGTGTTATCCCATTATCTCTCAATCAGAAGGTTGGGGGTTTGATCCCAGCTCCCCCAGTTCACATGCTCAGGTGTCTTAGAGCAACACTGAGCCTAACATTGCTCACGATGACAGCCAGCAGGTCTGCATGCAGGTGAGCTGGATATGTTAATACTGGTCAGCACCCGATATTGCATTCTGACATTAGAATATGAATGTGTGAATGTGATTTAGTGTAAAATCCCTCTTGATCAATTAGAAGACTAGAACCATCCTTCAGTCATCAGTAAAAGACAGTATCACTGAAAATGAGGCTTCAAATTTCAGGGTGAGACCTTACCTAAAAGGCGGAAAAGCAACTGTTTGGTTGCAACTTGGTAGTTAAAAATGTTGATGCCCTGATTGTTAGTGACCCCGAGTCGAGCCCCAGCCCTCACGATGGCACGGCACAGGTTTGCATTTCCTTTCATGTAGGCCAGGAGCAGAACTGCAATAAAGCACAGGTAACAGCAGCTCTGTGTTACTACTGGTATTTATAATGTGTGAGTGTTTACAGCCACTTATCATGAAATAAAGCCAGCTGCAGTACCTGTGTTCCCTTCATTATCAGGTTTGTCCAGAGGATACTCAGGCATACACTCCAGGAACAACTCAAAAATGGCGGCAGCGTTCTCCTTCCCATAATGGCCGAGTACATGCATCGGAGATTGACCCCTGATGAGGTAATGAATAAACGAGAGTTGGCATTAAAGTTAACATCCTTACATTGTTTTTCTCTAGTTTTAATCCCTTTTCAGTTTCAGCTTCTTCCTTTATTTACTGAGCTAAACCTTTAACTGGTCTTAAAGAAAAGTCTGGTCCAACAGAATCAGATTCTACCTGAGATTGAAGGCCTCAGCATCAATGTTGGACTCGGTGAGAAGGGTTCGGACATTGTTAAGGCGACCCTGCATCACAGCCAGATGCAGAGCTGGGGAGAAACACAAAGAGAACAGGCAAAAAGCAGGATTTTAACAGATTTTATGTGGAAAGTTTCACGTTTGTGATGGGATGAAATCATTCAGCTGCACAACAGAGTGACTGAGCTGGAAAACTGAAATCCAAACTATTATTTTGGTCCCACTTTTCAATATAAATTGTCTTGTTAGACTTAATATGAGCCACATTCACCTAACAAGTATAGAAAAATGTCTTGTTTTAAAGTATTAAAAGACAAAAATGACACCTGAAATGCTTGAAAAGATTAAAAAAATATTCCTTTGGTTTCGCAAGCAATTTGGGTGTCATTTTGTCTTCTTATATTTTGAAACAAGACATTTTTCTGGAGTTGTCAGGTGAATGTGATTCAAATTGAGTAAAAAAAAAAAATTACATCTTTAACCAAAAATAAGACAAGCTCTTGCAGAGATTTCAGGTCTTCCAGTGTGAAATAAGATTTTCCTACAACTGAAATCCATAACCCATGACCAGCACGAGCTGAACTTTGATTTGTTGTCTTTTTAAGTGTGTTCCAGATTATAAGGAAACAAAAGCATAATTGTGAAAATGCAAGGTACCATTATTGCCGTTCTCATCCTCAGCAGCAAAGTCTATCCCGTTCTCCAGAAGCACAGAACAAATCGTGGCCAGGTCCTGCTGGGCGGCCAGATGCAGTGCTGTCTGTCTGTGTTTGGTCAGCTCATTTACTTTGGCTCCAGCGAGCAGCTGGGAACAAACAAATGCAAAATAAAAACAGCATCAACTGCACTGCTCTGTAAAAAAAAGACTTGCTCTGAATTCTTCTTTGAAATATAGGAGAGTCTGAAGAAGTGTGTACCAGGTTGCGAACAATGATCTCAGACCCAGCCTGGACAGCTAAGTGAAGAGGGGTGAGTTTGGCTGCGTCCTGAACCCTGGAGTTGACGTTAGCTTGAACACTGATGAGGAATAGGACACTTTCAATGTCTGAATTCTGCACAGCCACGTGCAGAAAATTACGCCCTTTGTTGTCCACCTGAGAAGAAAAAGATAGTTTGAGGTCAGGAGAGAGTTACACTTTGTATCAAACTGCCACAGTGTCATAAACCAAACGTTTCTGTCAGCTCTACCTGCTCTGCGGCACCTGGCTCCCGTTTCAGGATGGCCTCTGCTGCCTTATTGTTCTTGTGTGTCATGGCACAGGCGAAGGGGGTCATTCCCTGACGGTCACGAATGTTGAGACGAATATCTGGATGAGATATGAGGAGCTGGATGATAACGTTGTGCTGATTGCTAATGGCGGCGTGGATGGGAGCTCTGCCCTCTGCATCCTGACGGGGAAAAGAACAGGAATAATTGCTGTTTAGAACAAACTTTTTCATTAGAAAGGTGACATGGGCAGGGAAATGTGTAAGAAGGGGCCAAAAAATTTAACCAAGGTTGTAACAAGAGCTAACCTGTGCATTAACATTAGCTCCAAACTCCAGAAGGCACTGCACCACCTCCTCCAACCCCCAGCTGCCTGCCAGGTGGAGGGGCGTTTGTCCATCCCGGGCCTCTTCATCCCCTTCTCCGTTGGGGCCGGGCTGCCTGGGGCTGTTCACGTCACACCCACTATGCACAAACACACACACACACAAGTTAACAGACAGTCTCAATCAAAAAACTGCGGTAGTTTCTAACATAGAGTTCTTGGAAGAAAGAGACTGACCTGCGAATAAGGAAGCAAGCAGAGACCTCATTGTTCTCATCAATAGCTCTATGAAGGAGGGTCTGCTGGCAGCCTGAGGGTCCAGGGCCCCAACAGGTAGAATCACAGCCATGACGGACCTTAATGAGACCAAGAGGACTCACAGTCAAGAGATGCAACAAAATTGTGTCCCGAGCAGAAATCTACCCCCGAAAGTGCTACAGACATTTTCACATGTCAATAAAGTTTAATGTGGCTTTACAGCACCAGAAACTGTCAGCAAATACCCTAACTGAATTATTTGCATACACAGTTATCATACCAGTGTGGATGCAATATCCTCCAGTCCATTAACCAAAGCCAGCCACAGCGGAGGGTCCCCTTTGTCATTCACCACAGACATATCAGCTCCTCTTGTGCAAATAGCATCAACCACTAATGGCAGCTGGTTACTGATGGCTAACTGTAGCGCTGTTTTTTCCTCCTGAGTCCTGAAAGCAAAAGAAAGAAAATATTATACACAAAAGCAACAGGAGAAGCAACAGGAGATTAAAATTAACATGCCTTTCTTCGTGTCTCTGCTGTATAGACTCAGCGTTAACTTCAGACACTTGAAAAATGTTTCACAGCTGCAGAATAACTCAAATATTACCGGACATTAATGTCTGCCTGGTGCTCCAGGAGGAAGAGGGCGCTCTTGCTGTCCTGTCTTTGGATTGCCATGTGCAGCAGGGTTTGTCCATCAGACATTGTGTCATTAATAGAAGCTCCTGATCCAAGCAGCTGAGCCGCGATGGTGTGCATTCCTGACACAAACACCATGTACAAGTTACTAATCACACACAAGTACACACTCCAAGAGTCATTTTGATAAATCAGAGGGAGAAACGGTGTGTACCTGTCCAGAGCGCCAAGCCCAGAACTGTCTGGTCAATGCAGTCTTTAAGACTGAAGTCTGGAATGATCTGGAAGTTGTTGGTTGCATGAAGTGCATTGGCTGAAATAAAGAGATGAGGTGAAGTCAGTGGCTACAATCTGAAATATTTCACAACGAATTAAGAGCAGGAGTGAACACATTGGACATATTTCTGGGTAAGTTAAATGTGGCCGACCTTTTTGTTCGAGGATCACAGACACAACATCTGGATGGTTGTGAGCGATGGCCATGTGCAGTGGGGTCTGCATCGCTACATCGCGGTTATCATCGGACAGAGGTTTCTCGGTCTGCAGGTTGGGGTTGGCTCCTTGCTGGAGCAGCTCTGCGGTCAGGCTCGCCAAACCACAGCGACACGCTGTGTGAAGCGGACTCTCACCCTGAAATCATAATTTAAACCGTACTCCTCAAGAAAAGGTTTTAAAGTAACACAGTTGTCAAGTTTGCGGCCAAATGGTGATACACACCCATTTGTTGACATGGTTGACTTTTGCTCCATGAGTGGCGAGGAAAAGAGCAGCCGCCTCGTTGCCTGCCTGACCTGCCCTCTGCATGAGACAGTTTCCTACAAAGGGTAAGAGAGGGGACAGAAAGAAAGTATTAAAAGGCAGAAGAACTATGCTGAGTAGGAAGACGCTGTAATACGAGATAATGAGACAACACCTGTGGTGGCGTCAGGAGCGTCAGGATTGCTTCCTCTCTGGATAAGCTGGGCTGCGAAGCTATTCTCGTCAAAAGAGGTGCCGTTCACAACTGGAGCGTCGTCCTCAAATGGGTTTATTGAAGGGTCTGAAGACATGGTGATGTACTGCAGGGCCAGCCACAGAGCCGTGCTGCCCTCGTGATCTTTGAGTTCCAGGTCAAGTCTAATGAGGTGGACAGATTATCTCAGGTTAATCACTGGATTATCTTCAGGGTGAGATGATGAGAAGAGGCACATGATCCAACAAACTGGTGTCTTTAAGGAGTCATACCTCACCCATTACTTTCAATTAGTTACATGTGCTGATCTTATGAGTTCTAATTTACTAAATAACACATGGGGTGTGAGGTTTTTTATGGCAAAAACAAACCAGATCACTTCATTTAGAAGCAGAGTTTAACTCACTGTTTGCACTGCAGCAGCTGGTTGAACACAGGCTCGTTCCCTGACGCCACAGCTTCATGCAGCGGAGTTCTACAACCGATACAAACACACAGCTGAAGTCACAAAACACTTTTTGAAGTGATCCCAAACAAAGAGTCTGATGAGCTACCTGCCCTTGCTGTTCTGCATGTTGGGGTTAGCCCCTGTCTTCAGCAGGGCCTCTGCGATGCTGGCCATGCCACTCATTACTTCAGCAGAGTGCTTCTTAGGACTGAAAGAGCAGACCAGGTGAAGGGGGGTTTCAACTGCCCCAACTGTGGCTGCATTCACCTGAGCGGAATGGCGAATCAGGAAGATGGAGGCAAATTCATCACCTGCAGAGGAGGAGGAAGAAGAAAAATTAGAAGTCTGAAGGGAAAAAAACACATTTTGTCATATGACCCATAAAATTAAGTATCCCCACAGTTTGGAAGGTAATGAGGTGGTAGGCTGATGCTGCCAATAACTGTTCATCATTAAATGCAGACATTAAAGCAAACAAAAAAAGCTGTTGACTGTACAAAGAACCTTCAGACAGAAAATCTAGCAAATTGAAATAATGAAAGTTACTCAAATAAGTAAATGAAGATTTTTTGGGGGGGAATTGGTCAGTGAGATCAGTAGGAAAAGGGCACAGCAGAGGTTGTACTTCCTCACACAGCCCAGGAAGTTCAACCTGCCACAGGACCTGCTCATCATCTTTTACACCTCCATCATCCAGTCTGTCCTGTGCACCTACATCTCTGTTTGGTTTCCCTCTGCCTTCGAACAGAGCAGGCACAGACTACGGCAAGAGTTGGAAACATCTCCGCACACCCCTCACACCCTGGACACAGTGTTTTAAATCCTCCCCTCAGAGCTCTGTACGTCAGGACATCAAGACGCAGGAAGAGTTTCTTTGCACAGGCCATCACACTAATGAACAATTAAACCTGCCCTAAAAGTATAATTAATATAACTCAAGAGTAACTACAGCCTTCCTGTTTCTCCTTAAATGTGGAACTTTAATGCTTATGTTTTTTCTCTTTTTATCTACAAATGTTTTCCAATTTATTTTCACTTACTTAATCTTGTTTTTCATGTGTGAATTTAAGTGCTTATTCATACATGTTTGTACAGAGAGTTAAGTTCACATTCAGAGTCATAGTTCCTGTTTTCTTCTTAAAGATTCTGTCTGATTCTGAAGAAAATACTTGAGTGTGATGAGCAAATGAGTTATTGACCGTGTATGAATTTTCATGTCATTAATTTAATTCAGGCAGCATAATGGTAGTAATAACACGGTTCACAAATATCCAGATTTAGGATAACGACTGTCCTTGTACTATTTATGAGAAGAAGGATCATGTCTCTGGTAGCACTGCACTCAAACTTGCTTTTGATATTCAATCATTTTCTGTGAATTTACTTCATTCTGGAGTTAACAGTGCACACTGTAGCTCACAAAAAGTGACACATCCAGAAACAATGACATCACACATTGAAAGCTTACGCTGGACAGAAAGACCAACATCTAGATATGACATCACATTAAAATCCAGATGATATCTGTGGCATTTTACTTTGTAAATCCTGATATTGAGACCCTTCAGTCCTGTATATTTTCCTCTACAAGAGATATGACAATACATTCAGCCCACAACACATGGCGCTAGGTTAACGAGAACAAGATCAGGGGGTGATTTAATACAAGTTTTAGAAAATTCTCAGAATTAAACAGATGACTGAGAAAAGTGTGTTCCATTTAAACCAGTCACAAAACATTTGATGGTCATCATCTTGTAATAAATGTCTCTTCAGTTCTACTTTCTGTCTGAGTATCTGTAACCAAATGTATTGTTGCGATGTAGAACTTTCTCAGCCCGATGAGAAATATTGTTGGAGGGGAATAATTCTGCTTCTCCATATTTTAATCATAGACATAAAATGATAATGCTGGATGTTCAAAATACAAGTACGCAGATTTTCAAACCTCTGAATAGTTATATGTTGTAAACATTTCCGGATCCGTCTGTAAACTGATCAAAACATCAAAACTGTTCTAAATATAGCACAAGATCTTCATGAGAATTGCTGAGATGATAATGTCATCACATCAGATCTGGATTTCTGCCAAATATTTATTGAATGTATAATCTTTTTTAAAAGTGGACCGTTCATGAATACATTCAAGAAAGCAAAGGAAGAAAGAAAACATGACTGAAACCACAGTGTTTAAATAATGTCCCTCAATCACCTCTTTGAATGGCCTTGTGCAGAAGGCTCCAGCCGCTCTGGTCCACCATGTCCACATCAGCTTTGTTGTTCACCAGAGTGGTGGCGATACTTTCCAATTTACGAGAGAGTGCCAGGTCCAGAGCCAGGTCACCGTTGTTGTCCAGTTCATTTAGCTTCCCTGGTAACTACAAACAGGAGACAACCACATCAATATCCAAAAATTCAACAGTCCTTTATTCTACCAGGCTGGTTTCACTATTCACATTAGCAAACAAAGAAGTGAGAGTGTGTTGGATGTGTCAAGAGCTCACCTGTGAGTCCATCTCAATGAGATAAAGAAAGACGACGTCTTCCCTCTCCACTTTGATGGCTTTGTGGAGAGGATACTCTGTTTTAGATTTGATCATCTTGTACAAGAGTTGGGCACTCATGGTGCTGAAGTCTTCTTTTCTCAGATCATCCTAATGAAAGACAAAAAAAACAAAACAAATTCTCAGGAGTAGGCCTGTGTGGAAAAGGTCAGACACCAGTAACCATTTTCAAAGAAAACTGAAAACTAATGCTCCTAAGGTGTGGTTTTTCTTGCCCTTGATGAAAGCACTTACAAAAAAATGGGCAAATAAAACTGAACAAATTAGACGGAGGTGTCAGGGAGCACTGGCAGTAAACAGACATTTTCTACAACGGAGTCATAAAAACAGCTGGGGCAGCAGGGTTTATTACATCGTAAAATAGAAGGTGAAAGATGTAAGAAACATAATAACTCTGATCTGTCAGAAATGAGTCAACTCAAGGAAATTAAACTGAAAATAAGCAGTAAATAAAAAGTGGATGGAGGTTACAGAGGTGACGTTTTCAGGACGACAGCAGGTACTTGATACTGGTATCAAGTATCAATATCATTTTTTCAGACAAATGAAAAACAATTGAGGTTCTGTGATCTCAGAACTGATCAGTGAATGATGGCTCTCATCAGATGATAATGATCAAGGCTAGACCTCAGGGGAAAAGTGCAAACATCTCCATAACTCTGTTGATTTCAGCAGTTAACATTTAACAGTTACAACCATGACTTTCCTTTTGCAGCACCCTTTATGTCTATGATGTAAACACTGTAATTTCAAGGTCAATAACATCTCAGTTCAACAGCAGATAGAGGCTAAACAGAAGCATCAGACTAGCTTACTTTGAGGGATCTGAACTTTAAGAAATCTGAACCATTCAGTTGACCTGACTCAGTTTCATGGTGGATCATATGCTTTTCCTTTTTTCTTAGTTTTACGGCTCGTTTGGGGCGCGTGTTTAGTTGCGGTTGTGAGTAGCACTAGGCTAAGAAGTATAGCAGGACAGGTTTGGAGGAAGGAATGTGTGTTGTTGACATGGCGAGCTAGAAGGACAAACAGTCAGAGCTAGAGGATGTGTCTGTGGCATTGTACAGGTCTGCTGTATGAGAGCACCCATGATTTAGTGTGAGCTATGATGACAGCGACGAGAAAGTGGTGGATAAGACCATGACTGAGCAATTAGTGTTGCCAGCTCAGCGACTTTGTCACTATATTCAGTGAATTCTCAGGTCTCTCTAGACAAATCTAGACACTTTTCAGGAGTTCGGAGACTCCAACATGAAAGCATGTTTTGATCTTACTCTCCTCATCAAGCAGCAGGTGCTGCTGAGGGCCCCTCCCTTCTCCAAAACACTCACAGGCGGACAAGTCCTCCTTGCTCGCAGCAGTCCTTCTGAGCTGCAGCCAGAGCAAACAACTGTATGCAAAAGAATCATGCATGTGCTTGTTTCTTTAAGGTCACTTTTGCCTTTCACCCTTGACTGAATAAAGACAGAGGTTTGGCGTTTTGATAAAAAATGAAGAGAGAAACATCATTTGTACTTCCAAATATTTACTATGTTTTTTTACCTACTTTCTGTCCCTTCCACAATGCTATTCCTCTTTCCCTACAATTAAAAGCAAATGGCTTATCATGCAAGTGAGGTGTTGTTGTCATTTCACTACTTTTACCCACTCCTGGGACAACCAAAAACAACTTCCATTTATTGAATGGCAAACTGCCTCATCTTTTGAAGTTCTGTATGATTTTTTGTGACATAATTGATTTAAAAAACATTTTGAGGGTTGATATTTTGGGGACATGGTATTCTCAGATGTTAAAAACAACTCCAATGTACACCAAACCAAAGCAAACCAAAGCAAAAACTATGACAATTATACAATATCGAAGCATGGGTTTTGTGGACCCTTACACCCCAAGTACAGATAGGAGCCGAGATGTCATTACCACAGAATGTGCTCTGCCTACTTTTCCTCTTCCTGCAGCCTGTTTTCCTGCATGACCAGTCAGTGAGAGGGTAAACTTAATGCAACAGAACCCAGAACACTTTTAAATGAAAAAATCCAGTCCTCAACTCCCTCCCCAACTTTTTTTGAAGAATCCAAAATACATTAATATATGTGTGTTTAATACATGTGCTCAAGAACAATCACCCTCCAATGTCCTCACCCAGTGGCTGGCGATGATCTCCCCACAGTAGTTCATCAGCGTGGTGGCGTTCAGCTCCTCAGCTGTTTGGTAAAAGCGAATGCAGTTCCTAACATTCACTGAGGACATCACACCTTTTTCACACCTGTCCCAAAACAAAAACAAACATGTTTTAGAGCCATTCGTCCCTATGAGTCACTCTACAAACAATCAGGCATAATGAAAACCACCGTTTTCAGTGAAAGTTCTGTGAGCAGGTTTCAGTTCAGAATAAATGATTCGTGCTGACCTCTCTCTGAGCAGCTGCAGCTGGAAGCGGTTGGCCAGCTTCATCAGGTCAATAAGGAAGGCATCATCCTCGCTGAGCTCCAACTCGTCTGTATATGCCCACCGCAACATTGCCATGGCAACCTCAGGTTTGCAGTCTGGAAATCCATCATCACATTAAGACAGTGTGCCAAAATAGTCAATAGTCTCTACAGATTTGGCTTCAGAAAAAAAGGGCTTGAAACAAAATGATTAAAAAAAAGAAATGTGTAGTGATAAGGTGAATTATCAACAATGAGTTGCCCACTATCACATGAATTTGAAAATTACAGAACAGCTTTAGAGAAAAACTAGGCCCCGGGGGAGAAACCCACTCAAAGCTCATAATGTGGACTTTGACAGTCTAAAATAAACATTCAATCGTCATCTGTTAACCCATGAGCATGTTGACCCACTGAGGTATGAGTGTGTAATATCTGGATTATTATCGGTATGATCCAAGCCACTTTTGGAGTGAAGAAAAGTCACACTGGCTGTCCTCACCAGATAGGTCCAGTTCTGAGGTGGAGGCCATGTTGGCCAGGCTCCAGACATCACTGCGAGCAGCCAACACAAACTTATGGGCACTGAGTGTCTTGTCTGCAACTTTCACTTTCAGATCACTGCAAAGAAAAAACAAACAAACATAAAACAAGCTGATTTTATGTTTGAAGGAAATCCTCTTGTATATAATGCCCTGAACACTCAGCATCCAACAAAATGAACCATCACACATGCTTAATGATCCTCACCTGTACTGTTCCTGCTGATAGAGGTCGGCCACAATGTCGAGCAGACGGCTGATGAAGGTGTCTGCGGCTGCAGGGCTGGGGGAGCCCTGGCCGGAGGTCTGAGCGGCGAGCACGGCACAGCGCCTCTCTGTGTCTGCCAGCTTCTGCTGCATCTTCACGTACTCCTGCCTGAGCAGGGCCAGGTGCTTCTGCAGCTTGGCCACCTCCTCTGTGTCACATCAAGGAGCAGGAGACAGGCAGAGGACAAAACAAGATGCAGGCAGAGACAGCAGTTAGGAAGAAGTGGACGCTCAGTTTGGATGCAACCTTAAATGTGTGCTTCTCAGTTTTATGCTTCTGTCAGATACAATAGGCTGGAGAGATCACAGAAGGGATTATCAAGAAATAAGACACAGGTTCTTCTTGCTTCTTTTGAAGCTTTTCTTTCTCTTTCAACACTCTTTTGCAAACAAACTGACCTGAGAATATTTCAAATACTCTCTTCCAAAGGCATGCCGGATTAGGACTGAACGATTTGCGAAAATAATCTAATTGTGATTATATTACCGTATACCGCAATTGCCAGTTATTGTGCTATTATTTTAGGTATAAACCTATCTATAAACCTATCTATAAACCTGTCTATAAACCTGTCTATAAACCTGTCTATAAACCTGTCTCATACGTTTTTAAACAAACACATTTTTGGAAATGACCACTGACATTAAATACAGCATAACAACATCTGGTGCTTACTTTTTCTGACTTCTTTGTGTCACTTTTTATTCTTCTTTTGCTACTTATGGTTTATTTTTGCCATTTTCTGACCATTTTCCAAATTTTCTTGCGAGTTTTTATAAGACTATTTCTGCCATCTCAAACTTAGGTTAAACGGTACTTCTTGCCGCTTTTGCCACTTTTCACCACTTAGATTGTGGCTCTTGCAAAGTTAGTTTTGATCAATTTGTCTCTTTGGTTGAGCAGGGTTGAGTAACACTGGTATTTATCATAAAACATCTGCTGCAAAAAAATTGTTTCCAGTTCCTGACACATTTCAGGTAAAGAAATATCGCTCTGTCTGGGAGAATATGCGAGGTCATTTCATGCTTTAATCTAATTTGCATTTAATTGCCCAGCCTTATACCAGACGCAAATTCCTGGATCTCAAAGATGGGTTACATCAGGATCGCAAGAGGGCATTTTTGTTTGTTCAGAGCTTTCTCTCTTCCTCTTCGGGAAACTTTCAGCAGAAATCAGTGAGTTTCACTGGGGCCCATTTCCTTCCTTTAAACCAGTAAAGTTTTAGTGAGGAAAGAATGCTGATGCAGCACGTTACTTTGGCCTCTCTCGTAAACCGTTATTGGCACAGCTACTGGTCATGAGGATCAGATGGAGGAGGGGGTGGTGTTTCATAAACCACCTGACCAGCTGAACACAGGAAGGGCTGCATGCTGGAGCTGCAGATTAAGACTGAACAGCAAGTGAACAAATTCAACAATTTAATAAGTCCTACTTGGGCTTCATCTGAAATTTATTATTTACTGAACAAATAAAGGCTGAAACTTTGGCAGCTGCATACATCACAATAATACAATGTTTACTGTCTGAAGCGAGGCAGTGAATTTGTAACACCACAAGCACCAACTGTCACCATCATTGTTTAAGTGATTTCAATGTTATTCTACAAGATAACCATCCGTTCAAGTGACAGCAAGACAAAACACTTATCAGGCCCAGAAACACATGCTCTGGGCTCAGTGACAGGGAAGCAGCTCCTTCCACAAACCTCCATAGACTGTGTGTAGTATTTGGTAAGTAGATTTTCTTTAAGGAGGAACCTACAGCATATATTTGGACCATGTCGATGCCAAATATAGGTGGTTCCCTAAGCCATAGCACCTCTGCCAGGTGATGACTTACAGGGAGGGACACCTGTGAAGCCTCCTCTGTCTGTAATTATCCTCTATTACCCAATTACTGATATGAAAGAATACTTTTAAAGACTGTATCATTACAATCTCATGGCTGACAACAGAGGTGCGTTCATAGTGTATGTAAATTAATGGTAGCTGTATTATACACAGTTTGACGCAATCCTAACCGTTGACGTTTAGCTTTATGTTAGCACAGAGAGACTGAAACCCTTTTAAATTAAAGAATAAATAATGTCTTACATCGAAAATGTGAGCTTAACCTCAAGAAAAACTCACAGCAATAAAATTCAGTTAGCAATATGAAGGAGCGCTAACGTTAACGACAGAGCTGCACTGAAGCTGAGTGTGACATCACCAGAGCCAAAATGCTTCATATATGAAGCCAAAGACTGTGCAATAATAGTTAAACTGCTGAAACACTCGTTCATTAGGTCCAGCGGTTCAACGAGCACAGACGCAGAACAGGGAGTGAACCAAAGAGTCAAAAAACCAATCTCATACCTTCCGCCATGTTGCTCAGCGTTAGCTCCGTTGCCCAACGGTCTCTATCGCGATAAGACGGCGGGGCAGACTGGGAGCAGTGGTGCTGCGTTCAAGGGACTACGAAAACTCGTTCACTTATCATTCACACTTTTTCTTACACTTTGCCCCGAATCTTGACGTTTAAATAATCTTATTGGGTTTACTCACAGTTAACAGAACTAAACTAAAGAGGAATATAGGGTCTATTAGAGACAGTACATCTAAACAGGTTAATGAGTGTCGAACTAACGTTGCGTTCAGGGGTGTCACTCAATACCTGTTTTTCATTTACAGAGAAAACAGAAAAAAGAGGCTTATCAGTTTGCGAAACGTAAAACCACAGTGAGATCAAGATCAATTTACAACGCATGTACAGTTGTGCCCTAAAGTTCACCCCCCCCCCCCCCTCCA